>CM053791.1:221121497-221323997 GCA_028749045.1 Cupressus sempervirens
GTATTAGAGCAATTGGTTCTTATAAAGATAATTTTTAAGTTACTGGAAGCTAAAGATCATGACTCACAAAAGAGAGGTACCAAAGCTGAACAAGGAGAAATTTAATCCTGCATGGAAAATGATGATGATGCTACACATATCCAATATTAGTGATGCTGCAATAAAATTTGTGGATAATGAATATGTGAAGATACAACCATTCCTTTGACTTCTCAACAACTTAAAGAAAAAACCAGAACACAATCAAGAAATGTTGGAGGTTATTTAACCCCTAATTGGGCAAAAAAAAATGTGGAAAAAACTAAAGATCATATGTGGAGGAGATGACACTGTCTTAAGAGCCAAATTAGAGATCCTAAGAGATAAATTTGACGAGATGAAAATGAAAAAAGGTGAGAATATAGTACAATATTATACATGAATCAAGGAGGTTGTCAATGCTATTCGAGGTGAAAATGAAAAGATTGAAGATGAAAAGGTAATAAGAAAGATACGAGGACTCTACTTCATATGTATGCCATTTGGTTTTCTACAATAGAAGAGCTAAAATGCACTCCACGTAACAAATTAACTTTCGAAGGAGTGATTGGTAGACTTACTACTTTTGAGATTTCTAATTTTGATAATTACACACATGGTACCATTGATTATTCTTTTGAGTTACAACTGGTTCTTAGCAAAAGAAAAGACAAACATGTGAAGAGTGATAGAGACACTTTTGATGATGAACTTGATGAACTTGAAGCACATATTGCAAAAAGATTTGGAAGAGATAGAGGTAAATACAAAGGTAAACTACCTATAATTTGTTTTTCATGGAACACGGTTGGTCATATTGCTACAAGATGTGTGATAGGGAAGAAAAGGATGAGAGAAAGGAAAGAAAGTACAATGGAAGGAGAGATGACCGAAACTACAAGAAGAACGAGGATGAAAAAGGTGAGAAATATTGTTACATTGTTTCAGAAGAAACTGACAATGAATTTGAAAGTAATGATGATGAAGTTGTTTATGTTTCTATGAAAGAAGATTCTAATGAAGATGAGAAAAAATCTTTAATTTCATAAGTGAACAAAAGTGACAGATGGATAATTGATAGTGGTTTCTCTAATCACATGATTGGTGATAGAAACAAATTTTAGGACATTGGACCATATAAGTGTGGCTATATTAAATTTGGTAATGATATTCCATGTATTGTGAAAATGAAGTGGACTATTCAATTGACTATCAAAATCAAGTTTGACAATGTTTACTAGGTGGAAGGACTTAACTATAATCCATTGAGTGTTTCACAGTTAAACAAATCAAGATATAGAGTTGAATTCCATCACAAAAAGACCAAGATATAGATGCTAATGACAAGCTAATTGGAAGAGGTGATCAAACAAAAGGTAACTTGTTCTATCTAGATTTATCTAATGAGACAAGCTTGTTTACACAATGAGAAGATGTTTGGTTATGGCAGAAAAGGTTATGTCATGTTAATTTTGACAATTTTTTGAGATTCAATAAAATGAAGAAAGTAAGAGGGTTGCCAAAATTGAAGAAGCCTAACAATGCTATGTGTAGACAATGCCAATTGGAAAAAATGAGAAAGTCTAGTTTCAAGAGAAAAACATATATATTTAGTGATATTTTGGAATTGGTTTATATTGACCTTTGTAGACCTATTGATGTTCAAAGCTTTTGTGGAGATAAGTATTTTATTCTGTTTTTTGATGATTACTCTAGGATGATGACTATGATGTTCTCAAAGAAAAATTTGATGCTTTTTAATTATTCAAGTGGTATTTAGCCAAAGTTAAAAAAGAAACATGGAAAGTCTAACGTATCTAAGATCTGATAGAGATGGTGAATTCATTTCCAATGAGTTCAATGCAAACTAAAATGATAGAGGAATTAAGAGGTAGATGTCAGCACCAAAGACTCCTCCTCAGAATGGAATTGTTGAAAGGAGAAATAGATCAATCATGGATTGTGCTAGGACTTTGATGATGGAGATGAATGTATCACAAAAATATTGGAGAGAAGTTCTTAGTACTACTCTCTATACCTTGAATAGAGTAAAAGTCAAGAAAGGTAAAAATGCTACACCCTTTGAACGATGGTACATATATGCTCCCACTATAAAATATTTCAAAAAAATTGGAAGAAAATGCTACATATTGAAAGATAATAGGAATGGTTAACTTGATGCTAAGAGTGATGACAATATATTCGTAGGATACTACACCAAGAGTAAAGCTTACAAGTGTTTAAATTATAACACTAACAAAGTTGTTGAAAGCACAAATGTGAAAGTTGATGAATTTATTGAAAGAAATGATGATTAATGTAAGAAAGAACTTGAAGATTATAATACATTCATATATGTGGATGATGGTTCTCCAAGCACTCCTACTGAACAAGAAAACAAAGCTATAGTTTCCTAGAAGATGGGAAATGTTGAAGTGCAATAACAAGTTGCTAAGAAATAGATAGTGGGTGCCGAGCATCAAGTAGAAGATGTCGAGTTATAGAAAGACAATGTGCACCATCACCTATAGACAATATCAAGCATGTTGAACCAGAACGAGAACTTGAAATAGAAAGAGAATCTAATGATTAACCTGCGATTATTTTAAAAGATGAACATGTTGATGAACAGAGAATGGGACCATCTATGTGTTGGAAATGTAAGGTAGGATAGGTTACTGAGAGGGGAGGGGTGAATTAGGAACCAATAATTTTTTTAACTTATTTGACTAGTTAATCCTTCATATATTATTTTGATCTAATTGCATGCATGAAAGAATGAAAGAAATAAAACATTCATAACACTTTGACCAAGATATGGTGATGCAAAAACCTTCCAAATAGAAAGTAAAGCTAGGGTGGGGATGATACCCCCAAGCTTTAGTACTGTAGTATAAAGTTGGCCTATTAAGGCTTACAATTGACTAGTTCTGGTGATGTACTCTATTAGGAGTAATAAGGACTGTTAGATCCATCTTGTTAAATAATTTACAAACATACATTGAAGTATGCACTTTGTTAGGATATTTGGAATAAGACCATTAAGTCCACCTTGTTAGAGGATTTGACTAATGCATCTATTAGGATGAACCAATGATTAATATTTGATCTACAACTTTGATTTGTTGAATAAGATTCCTTGAATTATAATGATCACCTAACTGAGATAGATAAGTCTCTGCTACACCTTATACTACTTGTAGCCTTCTTCTATTCAAACTCATTTGCTTCTTACTTCTTCAAATAATTATTACCTTATTACATTTAGATTTGATACAATACATTACATATATACTAATCAATGTAATTACTTGTTGGAGTTAGCTGTGATACCAAATTCATCATAATTCACAAAGTTGGCGCATTGTTGTAACTTAGGTTTTGAAGACAACACGGTGATGTTTTGACACTCAAAAAATACTATCAACACTTTGTAAACTTTGGCACTCAGTTGAAGTTGAAGCTCAGTCCATATTGATCACTTCAAGTAGCAGGAACTCAATCAACACTATATGACTTGGTGAAAATTGAGAAACTCAGTAGGTATTGAAATGCTCAGTTGACATTGCGATGTTGGCTCAACACTAAATTCACTTGGTTAACAGTATAGAGCTTAGTTAACACTAAGATCTTCATCACTTGTATTGGAAATCTTGGTAGACTCTGCTATGGTTAGGCAATAGTGTAAACTATCTCAGATGCTCGGTTGATACTATGAAGCTCAACATGAATTGCAATCTGACTATTTATCTTGGTAGCAACTGAAACACTTGGTTAACATTGCTAGAAGAATGATAAGCTTGGTAGCAATTGTAGATCTTGGAAGAAATGAAACCAACTGACTAAGTGTTAAGTCACTAATAAAAAAATTGACCTTCATGTCAACAATCTCTCCCTTTGGCATTAGTGATGAAAACACTTATCATACCAAAAATATGAATTCTCAAAATTACAAGTCAAAACTCCCTTAGTCAATGATCTAGATCTTCAACTTGGTTTTGATTGCTAACTACTATTGTAGCTCAGTAACCTCTTACTCCATTTTTAAAAATTTCTTTTGTAAACATATTTTCTGCTAATCTATGCATCTTTCCATATTACTATTTCCCCATACATATATCTCTCCTCCATACATATATTTGGAGTATGATAATATTTTCCTTTTATACAAATAATCTTCTCCCCCTTTTTGACATAAATGCCAAAGGTGCAAAATATTTACAAGTTAATACCAAAATGTGACAATAAATCACTATGTACCTTCAAAATGATTGTCATGGTTTTGCCCCAATTCTCTTGCAATACCTTGGATGCCTACAAGAGTATCTGCACTTCTACTAAAAGTTCCATCATATGGTCAGCTATGGAAAATTTATTGTCATGGATCAATGTCTTTGCATGTGCGATGTTCTTTTGCAGTGCATCCATGTTTGGGAGAATCATGCCTTGAATTTCTACAAGTGTTTTCCTTATTCTAACTTCCCCCCTTTTAGTAATTATTCCTAAAGATTTGTAAAGTAGGTCTGATCTCTGTAAAATATGTAGAACTACAACTAGGATTAAGTGACAATTGATTTGCACTTGCCTTCATATCTTCATCTATTTTGGATAGTTTATCCTTAATATCCTCAGTAAAGATAGATGTGTCACTCAACTTGACAAACAAAGAAACAACATTATTTACATATGTTTCAAGTGTAGCAAGAATATTAGATAATTCTACTTGATCAATGGCTATCTTTTGTGTTGCTTGCTCCAAAACTTTGTTTTCAATTTTTCTTGATGCCCTATATAGAAGTTTTTCTTGTCCATTTAGTTCTTCATTATATTTGTGGATAATTTCAACCAATTGATCTAAAATAGGTTGTTTCTCATCAACCTCAATGCTCAGAGCATCAAAAAGTATGTTGTTGATATCTTCAAGTATCTAGGTTTTTTTTTTTCTTTTCCTCTTTGAGCTTTTTCCGCCTTACTCTTTTCTTCCAGATCTCACCAAGGGTATCCATCTAATCAAGAGTTAGATCAGAAAGATCCAAATCTAGTATTGCTATGTCCTCCCATAGATCAATCTTTTCCTTAGAGGTTTCAACCTCTTGACCCTTTTCCTTTCAAATAATAAAGGAAACAATTTCTTTTCCTTTATTCAAAACTTCAGTGCTTGGTTAAGACTAAGTCTCAACTTTCATTGCACTAGCCATGGTGGAAACAATAGTGGAAATAGTAAAAATAACACTAACAATAGGAATACCCTGCTATTTCTCGGTAAAGCCTGATGTTGGAATGATCTAAACTCGTTGCTTGATAGATGAAGTGTTAGACACTTTACTCATTGAAGTACTTGGTAATGTTGATCTAGAGATTGGTTGGGTTCTTGGTGGTCTAGTTTTACCCTCAATCAAACCGGTAGAAACATTCTCTGAGATAGATTGCACTAAGTCTTTTCTCAAAGAATGAGGGAGGGAGGTCATAACCTCTGCTACTATCTTTTTTGCATCAGTATCCTCAATACTTTGAATTTGTGTAAGACTTTCTCGTATAGCTTCTTTTTCTTCTTCTTCCTCATCAACACCATCAATGTCTACATTTTCTATTTCATCATCTCTTATTTCTACATCCTCTTCCATGTCATCTTCTTCACCATCCTTATCATCGACTTGCACAACATGGTCACTAGGCTTGTGCAACCCATAGATGTTTTTCCATGCAATAGTATTGAATTTCATGACACACTCTACATCCTTTAATAGGATCAACAATGCATGGAATTTTGGAGTAAGCTTCTACTCATTTTTCTTCAATGATTCCCTCACTTCTTTGTCTGATAGATTAGGCATAAGTTTCCTCAAGGTATGTTCTCTAATGTCCTTAGCAACATTGATTGCATTCTCCCAAACAAGTGTAACTTTGTTTAGGATATTTTTAGGAACTTTTTTGACTAGTTCACTAGGGGAATACTTCCATTTTGACATTTTTTCCACTAGGGCATCTTCAATCTATTTCTTGTCTACTACATTCTTGGTGTCATACTCAAGTTATTTGAAGGATGCCATGCCTCCCCCTCCTTCTTCTAGTCTTTTCAGCCTCTCTTCAAAAGTAGGGTTAGTCCTCTAAAGTATGATCTGATCTGATTCATCATCATCACCCAACTTTAGTTTTCTCTTAGATTTGGTGGATCTCCTTGTGAACACAATAGGGGAAGACTTTGCAGAATTTTTTATTATAACCTTCCCTTTCTTCTTGGGAGGCTCCTCTTATTCAAGTTTTTCTTCCTCTACATTCTCCTCTTCATCTTCATCTTCCACTATGTCATGTCCCTTATCTTTAGTAAACATGAGAGGAGAGCTCGATTACTTGGTGTTCTTCATGATTTTCTCTATCCACTTTCTTCCTTTGTTCACTGCCTGGGGAAGCTTGATTTCAAGTTCAATCCTAGACTTTTCCTCCTCATATGTTCCAAATTATTAAGCCTTTGGATCCATAGGCTCATTCAGGAGAGCCTCAATAATATCTTTGGTTTCATCAATATTAACCTCATAATTCAAAGGTTTTACCCATGCCACTCTTGGATTGACTTCTTGAATTTGAACATTGTCATAGTCTACTAGAAAACAAATGTCCTACTCATAGTCTTTTACTAATTTCTTAGTAATCCTATATCTTCTCTACATTTTATCTTTGAATTTTTCATAGTAGGAATCCATTATACTTTCAAAAATTTCTCCCATCTCTGCTATGAACTCATTAATTTGATACAATGTTGGTGTATCTTTCTTCCATACCACAGTTCCTTAAAACTTTTGTACATAGAAAAATAAACAAGTTCAAAGAGAACCAAACTTAAATGGATTATTCTTGGAGACTCAGATACTCTCCATGGTTTTTCTCAAGTGACTCAATAGTAGCTTGGCAAGGTCAAAAGATACATTATTTTCACCACCTTGAATGCTAGGTTAACTACTTCATAGGAAATGTTGTTCAGTCTGCTTGAGCTACATTTCTTATGTGCAATAACATTTATTCCAAACTTGATTTCCATTCCTATCACATCATTAAGCTTCATTCCTCTACAATACCACTTGTCAAAATTTCTCTTCTCTAGTTCAACCTGACTTAGGGTTTTCATGGTTTTTGCCTTGCTTAACATTGGCAACCTAGTAATCATGTGTATCATCTTCTTTGTGATCTAGATAGGGTGATCCAACCACATATGCAATTCATGAACTTTTCTTAGGATATATTTGATCCATTTCCCTTCGAAATCTCGTGACATATGCATAATGTGTGTCAAACCCTTTATCTCCAAATGTATATGCTCTAGTTTTAAAGAACCATCCACATATAATTCATTAAATTCCTAGTTCATTTCTACGGTTCCAAGCTCTTGAATTGGACAATGATAAAATGACCTAATTTCATGAATTAGAAGTACCTTCAAAGTGATTTGTGACTACACTCTGATTAGGTCAAGTGCTTTTGCTATAGATGGGGTCAATTTGAATGTGGAAGCCTTGCAATCCACTCCAAAAATCAACATCTCCAAACCCTTTTTCTCTTTCCTTATTGAAGATGTCATTCGCTCGATTGATTCTTGAACACAAAAATAATCTTCACCAATTACTGCTTCAAATCACTTGGGGGCTTGAAATTGCTCTTCATCCTTAGCTCAGTGAAATGATTTGATGAATTTTCTCCTTTTAACAATATTTTGTATTTATGATCATCATTAATGCTTTGTACAAATGTTTTTGTCAATGATAGGCCATCCTCTACTCGGTTTGGTCTTTATTGCTAGACACCTTCAACTTGGTAAGGATTACAACCACTTGGTCTAAATCTGGTACTCAGTAGAGTTACCAAATCAACATCTTTTATTTAGAAGTAGGTAGGTCTAGTGCATCCTGACCTTCCTTGGTAAGGTCTTGTGACTCCACCTTGCTCAGTAACATCTTAAATTATCATCTTAGCTTGGTGATCCTTGTGCAAATAAAATGCTAATATGGATCTTCTTCTTGCTGACTAGAAATGGTATGGGATGTCTTCTTCTAAATCTCCCTGAATGTCTAAGTTAAAATGGTTGAGTCAATCAACTCATTGACTTGGGTCTCAACTATTTCATGACTTTGGTTTGTGTACTCTCAATATTTTTGCACCCATTGTTGCCTAATTTGTTTTATGTTATTATCAACCTTTGCTTTCTTTTCATCTTCGATTCTTCCTCTGTTCATATAGTTCTTGGCAAGATGTCCAAGTTTTTTACATACAAAACATCTCTTTGTAGTGTCTCTCTTTCTCATGTGATGTTTTACAAAATTCATTCCAATGTACCCAAACTCACCACAATAGTAACATCTACAATATGTGTTGTAATCCTAGCCAAATATTACTTTCACAATTTTCTCTATTGGGTTCCACTTCTTGGTCTTTCACTCTGAAGATTTGTGTGCTTGTTATTTGCAATTGCATCACTTTCCTTCAAACTTAGGTTAAGTCCACCTTGTTAGAGGATTTGATTGATGCACCTATTAGGATGAAATAGTGATTGATCTCTGATGTACAACTTTGATTTTCTAAATGAGATTCCTTGAATTACAATGATCACTTGACTGTGATAGAGAAGTCTTTTCCATACATTATACTACTTTTAGCCTTGTTCAATTCACACTCATTTGCTTCTTACTTCTTCACATACTTATTACTTTATTACATTTGGATGTGATAAAATACATTACATATATACCAATCCATTTAATTACCTACTAGAGTTGGCTACAATACCAAATTCATCATAATTCACCCCATTGCTGTAACTCAGGTTCTGAAGACAACTTGGTGATGTTTTGACACTCGAAAAACATTGTCAAGACTCAACAAACTCTGGCACTAAGTTGACATTGAAGCTCAATCTATACTGATCAATTCATGTAACTTGTTGAACACTATATGACTTGGTGAACACTGAGAAACTCAGTAGATACTAAAATGCTCAGTTGACACTATGATGCTTAGTCAAAACTGAATTCACTTGGTTAACAATACAGAGCTTGGTTAACACTAAGATCTTCATCACTTGTACTAGAAAGCTTAGTAGACTCTACTATGCTTGAGAATACTATGAATTATCTTAGATGCTTGATAGATACAATGAAGCTCGACATGAACTACAATCTGACTATTTAGCTCGATAGCAACTAAAACACTTGGTTAACACTCCTAGAAGAATGATAAGCTTGGTAGCAATGAAACATCTAACTAAGTGTTAAGTCACTAATAGAAAAATTGAGCTTCATGTCAACATTGTGCTAGCTGAGTATGTAAGACAACATCATAAACTTGAACAAATGATTGGAGATGTAGACTCTAGTGTTATGACAAGAAAGAGAATTAGAAGTGATGCATGTTTACTTTGTGAATTTGAGCCCAAATTAGTGAAAGGTGCTCTAGATAATGAAGATTGGATCCAAGCAATGAATGAAGAAATTGAACAAATTGAGAAGAACAACACTTAGACCCTAGTACCTAGACCAAAGGCAAAAATGTTATTGGAAAAAGGTGGGTTTTTAGGAATAAGATAAATGAAGAACGTAAAGTCACAAGGAACAAGGCAATATTGGTATGCAAAGGACATGCTCAAGAAGGAGTTAACTATGGTGAAACTTTTGCTCCTATAGCAAGATTGGAAGGAGTCAAAACTCTATTTGCATACTCAGCCTATAAAAACTTTAAGGTATATAATATGGATGTCAAATCTGAATTTTTGAATGATATGCTTGAGGAAGAAGTATACATAGAACAACTTGAAGGATTTGTGGACTCATACAAGAAGAATATGGTGTGTAAATGGCACAAAGCTATATATGGATTTAAGCGAGCTCCAAGAGCATGGTATGAAAGACTTCGTAATTACCTAGTGAAGATTTGTTTTGAAAGGACAAATGATAACAATAATCTATACTTGAAGACTGGTAAGATCAATGAGGTATTGTTATTTGAAATATTTGTTGATGACATTATATTTGGAGTAAAAGAAGAATTATTAAAATCATCTACTGATGAAATGAAAAAAGAATTTGAAGTGTCAATGTTTGGTGAAATCAAATTCTTTTTTAGTTTATAAGTATATCAAATGAAATTCGACATTTTTATTACTCAGTCCAAATATATCAAGGAGATACTATATTTTTTTTGGAATGGAAGAATCAAGACTAGTGAGAACAACTATGTTTATAGGATATAAGTTATCTAAAATTGATGAATATGCTGGTGTGAACCAAACACTATATAGGTCAATGATTGGAAAAATGCAATATGTTGTTCATAATAGACTGGATATTGCATTAGTTGTTGGGATAGTTGCTAGATTTTTAGCAAATCCTAAGGAGAACCATACAGTGACAGTGAAAATTATATTGAGATATCTAAAAGGTACCTAAGATTATGGATTGTATTACAAAGAGAAGTGATAGATTTGAACTAGATGTATATTCACTAACTCTAATTGGGTAGGAAATATTGATGGTATAAAAAGTAGTAGTGGAGGTGCATTCTTTCTAGGAAAAAGACTAGTACCATGGACAAGCAAGAAATAAAATTATATTTCCCAATCAACTAACGAAGTTGAGTATGTGACAACTATAATAAACTATTCAAACATTATGTGGATCAAGAAATTATTGAAAGGAATGAAGGAATAAATTACAAATGCAGTGGTTATCTATTGTGATAACACAAGTGCTATCAACATGTCAAAGAATCCCATTATGCACACAAAAATAAAGCACAATGCTATCAAGTATCACTACTTGAGAGAACTAGTTCAACACAAAGAAGTGAAGTTAGAATATGTACACACTAAAGAAAAAATTGCTGACATATTCACTAAATCCTTACCTAGATATTCTCATGAATATCTCAAAGTTAAATTTGGGGTGATTCCCCTAAGAAAAGATACTTAAGCTACAAAGTAGCACTACATCAAAAGTGTTAATCAGAACATCTTACATATTGATGTAGACAATTCTACTTTAGGAGGTGCCTAAGGTAGTGAAGTAAAGAAGTAGAAGACCAACTATATATAGATGACAAAATTTGGCCTTGACATATACTTATCTACATGACCAAGATTTATGAAGAATATGAAGCCAAAAGAAATAGTGCCTTTGACATTGTTGTTAAAGAGGGAGATTATGTATACAAGATGTTCTAAAGAGAAAGAGAGAGAGAGAGAGAGAGAGAGAGAGAGAGAGAGAGAGAGAGAGAGAGAGAGAGAGAGAGAGAGAGAGAGAGAGAGAGAGAGAGAAGTACAAAAGAGGGAGAATATGTAAGGGAGAATTTACAGAAATAAATTTGTAGAAATATCTATGATAGAGGGAGTGTGAACTTATAACTTAGAAGGAGTTTCTAAAACTACATGGATGAGAATCAAAATGAAACTAAGAATAGTGGTCACTAATGGAAGTGAAATCTTCTAGATTACATGGTAACAAAGAGGGAGATTGTTGATAACATAATATATTTGGGATGTTTTGAGGTGTCACCATCAATGCCAAAGAGGGAGATTGTTGGAAACTACAATTGAAATAATTGTTGCATTGTCATTGATGTCAAATCTACTAATGAGAGATATTTCTATCTAATCTAAATGTCATATCTATTTGATTGATGAAGAGGATTTGAGAAATTGCTTATAACATTTAAGAACCTATAGGAAAGGTTGAGTTATGAAAATGAAGCTACAATGGACATTTGATTAGTTAGACTTTGACAAGATAATTTGATCAAGTTTATACCATGAAGAAATGTGATGAAACTGACAAATGCATAAGCTCGATTGAGTACAAGAGTTGATGATTAAGGAATTTTGAAGTCAATGTTGAGTGATGCTAGTGTCAGCCAAGCAAATTCAGTGTTTGACCAAGCACCAATATCAATTGAGTGGTAGTGTTGATGTTGAGCTAGAAACTCTATAGCAACCGAGAAATTTAGTGATGACCGAGTGTCAGAACTTAGTGCTGGCCAAGGAACAACATTTTAAGTGATTGTGAGGAATAGTGATTTTTAGCCAACTTAGTTGATTTCTTGGGATATGGAAACTATGTTGAAGATAAGGATTGATGTGTTGGATCATTTATTTCAAGGAGAGGATTAGGTAAGATACCTAATGAATGGATTTTTAAAGAAGTTTCTAGAAAAAAATATAGATGAACAAATACAATGAATCTATTAGATAAGATCTTAAACCCTAAGATCTATGGTGATTGTGAAAATGACAAAAGACCATATTTATCTATTTAAGGAGGCACAAAGGCAAACTGAATGGGTATGTGAAGGATCATGGTGTGCCAAAAAGTGGCAATGTGAAAAAAATAGAGTTTGAAAATGTGTAAAAGCATTTCAAAATCTCCTCTAACTTTTTTTCACCCATCCTGGTACCAAACCTAGAAAGTAGGCCCCCAACCCTTATCAAGTATCCAATTTGATATCAGATATCCGATAATATCAGGTATCCAATATCAAATCAGATACCTGATAACTATGTTGTTATTTAAAAAAACACACAACTCGAGGGTTTTTGTTTTGATAGTGATATAGCATTTTTCAATCTCAAATATCCATTTTGTAATCAAATACATGATAATAGGTATGTTTTTTATGTTTTTAATTAATTTTAGTATAAGTTTATCAAATGTTATTGTAAATTTGTTAGTTTTAGTTGAATTTGTTATAATTTAGGTTTTTTTTGATAGAAATTGTTAAAATTTAGGTTTTTTCTAATATAAATTATGTTTTGCAAATTAATAGGTATGATAGACTAAAATGATGATACTGAGGCAAGGAATGCTATTCCTTGTAACCCCCCACCAAACGATCTAGTGCCCTCACAAAATCATCCATGAAATGATCCTTTACCCCCTCAAAACCCTCCTCGAATCAAAGATTTGATATTTGAAAATCTCACTGAATTGAGGGCTTTGCGAACAACACATAATAATGTACCTGCATTGGCTCTTATGTTATCCACGTTAAACACCATAGTGGATAACATTGAAACACTTACTGAGGAACAAAAGGCCACTTTTCATTGGCGTGACAAGATGCATGAGATGTTTGATGATGGTTTGGACTATGGTGAGGTTGCAACCCTCAATATAAGTAAAGATGCCTTGGTTTTCATTTTTGCGAACCCAAAAACTAGTTTACTAGTTGACTGCAAAAAGCCCAAACTATTGATCAAATGGTGCATAAATGATGTCGTACGTGCAAACTTTTTGGATCATTGGTGGATGGTTTTTGACATCCCTCCACATAGCAATTTAGAAGTGCCATTTTATTTCCTTAGAAAATTGTATGTAGAATTTGTGTTGAAACTTAAGGTGAACTATTGGAGCATGGAGCCCAACATGGGTGTAGGACTAGGAGCTCCTCAAGATAGACCCTCTTCCCAATGGAAGAAAGTTGACACTTTTGTCCCCCCTACTGATGTCTCCCCCTCTCCTTGAGTGTAGCATCCTGATATTATTGCAGAGGCTAGCTCTCAAACCATTAGAGCCATCCGTAGAATAAGTAACCTATTGATATCTTAGGCTAGGTCAGTTTTGCCTCCCCGTGTTGATGATGTTGGCATGATTTCATCATCAACTAGCTCATCACATGTTTGTGTGCCTCATACTTGCATTACATGCAAGAATATTTGTCTGGGTCCCATAGGTGATCTTCCTGAGTATCAGTTTGTATTAGACGAGGATACACCAGATGCACGTGCAGAGGCTATAGACCTTGATGCGAGAGAGGAGGGGCATGTAGAGGCATGGAATCCTTCTGTGCTGGTATGTGTATACATTTTTTTGATATGACATATGTGATTTAAAGTTAATTTTTATAATAGAGTAATTTTAATTTTTAAGCCATACTGAATTATACATGTATGCAATCTTCATTCATGTTTAGTTGATGACTGAGGAGGAGCTAAGACAAGTTGATGATGCCATGCTCTCAGCCATTTCATTTGGCCTTGAGATATATACGGTACATTATGTTGTGTTCTCAATATTTTTTCTATTTGATATTGTAGCATATATGGTTTCTAATCTTTCTTTTATCTTGCAGGTACCACTTGTCCTTTGGGGACAAAGTGCGGGGGATGAGCTAGGACTGATTGACAAAGGAAAGGTAATTAGGTTCTTTCTATTTGATTGAATATTGGTGTATTCTTGTAAAATTTTTGTGGTAATAAAATTACATTACATTATTTATTGTATAGGGCATGGCTACTAGCGATGAACCCATGCAAATTTTGTGTCATAGATGCTCAGGCATTTCTATTTGCACTGAGAGCCTCATTGTATGTATAAGTATCATTTATTTTTTATTTTCCTTATCTTCATAAATAAATTCAAAACTAATTTCCATGATATTAACAACTACTATTTTGTATCTCATAGGAAACTCCTAGTGCACTTGAGGTTGGACATGAGAGTTTTGTATCTTTGATGATGCAACCACCGTATCCTGTGGAGGAGCCTACACTAGTAAGTTGTAGTTTTAATTCTTGAGTAAATATGTTATAAATTTAACATGCTATGAATTATAATGTTATATTTTAAGTTGTAGATTCATCTGACAAACATATTTGAACATACACAGGCCACAATCAACAAGGTACAAGCATTGCTAAGGGCATACGAGAGGACTCCTGACTGGCACATGAGGTCGATGAGAGAGGTATTTATTATGAAAGTTTAATAGTATAAAATATCATTAAAAAAAAGATCATCATGCATTTGAGTAAGTCAATATTAGATACAAAGAATCATATAAATTTAGTAGTCTAACTTTGGGTTTTCCTTTTTTGTTTATGTAGGAGGCATCAGTTCCACCTAGTGCAATGAAGAGGCTGCATTTTGATCAACCACCAAAACCCTAGGATAGTGTAGTTGTCATAGGATGTGTCATGAGACATTTTGAGATGGTCTATGCCACATTGTTTATAGAAACATTGATATTATACACATTCTAATGGCATGATCAACCACATTTTGTATATGGATCTATTTATTTTGATATATATTTGTGTAATTTGTCTATGGATACATGAACTTTGATATATATTTTTGTAATTTTTCTATGGATATATGTATTTTGATATATTTTTTATTTATTTATGTGCACAATGATATACATATTAATTTAGTATCTAGTATTGTTCAATTTATCATGGATCATGTGTATTGTTTGTGTTTATGAAATATCATTAATTTTGATCATGTTTGTTATATTTGATTAAAATTCAATATTTTGTAAATAACATTTTAACAACCTTTATTATCAAATTTGGATGCAATGTTTAATTTGAAGTGCTATCATGACATAAACACACTTGTTAACCTCCTACACAAGGTTCACATAACCCCAAATTTGATTTTAAAGTCCACCTTCAACCTTGAAACTAACACTTGGCTTCAAATCTAATCTCAACACACTTAAGGACTCCACTCCTCAACCATGTATTCTATTCCCAACCACGAACTCATTCCTAGACTCATCATCTTTGATAACAAGCCCTTCACTTTGTTACTATCCTCATACTAAAATTTTTCAATTTCAACATAACCTCAAAATATCCCAACTTAAGAGACTTGATTAGATCAAACCATTTTAACTTGGTTCCCCAATACCATATCCATATGAATAACATCTATACATTTCTCACATTAATCAGATTACCCATACTGATCCACTTAACAAAACTAGCTTTATTAATGCATGCTATCATTTCAAACCTTATATAGGTATTTCCAACCTTGTATGGTCATGCTCAAACCCCTAACTAACTCTTTGCACTCATTTTCACTTTGCAAGAAAAAGTTGCAAAAGTTGCAAAATTGTAATTTTGTAACTTTTGCAACTTTTGCAATTTTGAGCAATTTTTGCTATAACTTTAAATTCTTAATTAGATGAGTTCACCAATCTTGGTAAGGGGTTATTGATAGCTCACACAAACTTTGAGTTATGACCCTTGGAAGATTGACCTAGAAACACACTTAGAGCACCTTGGAGTCTCCTCGGTATGGGGTGGTTGCGAACAATGGATGGTCTTCATGACCAGAACAAGGGTGTCACTAGGGTTTGCCCACCTATTTGGAGCTAATGGTGCTAATGATTTGATGTCAAGATCAGTGGTTTCAAAGTTATGTTGTGGTGTACCTATGAACTGAGACACACTGCGAGTTTTGGCATCAAGTGAGATCGTTGTGCCAAATCCAAATGAAACATGATCTCTCAATAATGAGATAGGTTATTTTAGGCCTTGACATCACTATCCTATAGAATTTTATGGTTCATTGATAGCCCTCATGAGCTCCGAGTTACAAACTTTGGAAGATCAACCTCAAAACACACTTAGAGCACCTTAGAGACTCCTCTGTATGGGGTAGCTGTGGATGATGGATGGTCTCTAAGGCTGGAATAAGGGTGTCACTAGGGTCTACCTACCCATCTAGAGCTAATGGCGCTAACGATTCGATGCCAAGATCAGTAGTTTCAAAGTTATGTTGTGGTGCACCTATGAATTGAGGTAGACTACGAGCTTTGGCATTAAGTGAGATCGTTGTGCCAAATCCAAACAAAACATGATCTCTCAAAAATGGGATAGGTTATTTTAGGCCTTAGCATCAATGTCCTATAACATTCAACAGTTCATCGATAGCCCTCGTGAGATCAGAGTTACGACCCTCAGAAGATCAAACTCGAAATGCACTTAGAGCACCTTGGAGACTCCTTGGTATGGGGTGGCTGCATATGATGGATGGTCTCTATGACTAGAACAAGGTGTCACTAGGGTTCACCCACCTATCTAGAGCTAATGGTGCTGACAATTTGATGCCAAGATCAGTGGTTTGAAAGTTACATTGTGTAGCACCTATGAACTGAGGCACACTATGAGTATTGGCATCGAGCAAGATTGCTATGCCGAATCGAAACAGAACATGATCTCTCAAAAATGAGATAGGTTATTTTAGGCCTTGGCATCATTGTTCTATAGAATTTAACATCTCATCAATAGCCTACATGAGCTTCAAGTTATGACCCTTGGAAGATCAACCTCGAAATGCACTTAGAGCACCTTGGAGACTCCTTGGTATGGAGTGGCACAGATGATGGATGGTCTTCATGGCCAAAAAAATGGTGTCACTGGGGTTCACCCACCATCCAGAGCTAATGGCACTGACGATTTGATGCCAAAATCAATGGTTTCAAAATTACACTGTGGTGCACCTATGAACTAAGGCATACTACGAATTTTGACATTGAGCGAGATCACTATGCTAAATCCAAACTGAACATGATCTCTCAAAAATGAGATAGATTATTTTAGTCCTTGGCATCATTGTCCTTATAGCATTTGATGGTTCATCAATAGCCCTCATGAGCTCTGAGTTATGACCCTCAGAAGATCGACCTTGAAACACACTTAGAGCACCTTAGAGACTCCTTGGTATGGAGTGGTCATGGATGATGGATGGTCTTTGCAGCTAGAACAAGGGTGTCACTAGGGTTCACCCCCATCTGGAGCTAATGACACTGATGATTTGATGCCAAGATCAACAATTTCAAAATTATGCTATGGTGCACCTATGAACTGAGGCACATTACGAGTTTTGGCATCGAGCGAGATCTATGTGCCGAATTCAAATGGAATATGATCTCTCAAAAATGAGATAATTTATTTTAGGCCTTGGCATCACTGTCCTGTAGAATTCAAAATTTCATCGATAGCCCTCATGAGCTCCGAGTTACGAACCTCAAAAGGTCGACCTTGAAACACACTTAGAGTACCTTGGAGACTCCTCGGTATGGGGTGGCCACAAACGAAGGAGGGTCTCTGCAGCTAGAACAAGGGTGTCCGTAGGGTTAGTATTAAAAGCAAAAATATTATTTTTTTACCACTCTCAAGTTTTTTGTATTTGTCACAATACAAGTTTGGTGTTGATATGTATTAAAATCATCATTTTTTAGGTCCCACCACATAAATTACATTAAGTAAAATCATCTTTGTTTCTTACATTAAATCAACAAGTTTACATTTACAATATATCAAGTGTTTCATCATTATTACATCAATACACAACTACCAAAAATTGTTGTGTCAAAAATAGTAGTGTTAAAAATTGTAGTATCAATAAAAGTATTGTAAAAATTGTAGTGTCAAAAATTGAATAGATTTTTCTTCATTATACTCCTTATTTAACTTTTTATCTTCATGCATGACTACTCTTCATGATGTACCTACATTCCAATATCATAAAAAATATTAGTAACTTATTGTATTAATCAAGATAATCATCCATTCATTAAATCATTATGAAGAAAATAACATAAGAAGTAAATATACTTAGTCGAGTGTTCTAGTAGGGTCCTCTCTTTGTTTTAGGGTCTCCAACAGGGCTTCTTGATCAGAATTAGTAATAGTTAAAAGTTTTTTTTTCTTTTTCATCTTCTTTGATGCTTCAACAACTTTACATTTGTTGCTATAATAAGAAGTGAATATATGAAAATTATTTTGTGCTTCTGATAGTCTTTGAATGTAGGAATTCCATTCCTTCTAAGTATGTATGTCCGCAACCATGTTCCAGTAATAACCACTGAACCAGTATGATATGTGAATCCATCATCATCTATGATTGATTGTGCAAGCTTTTGTTTACCTCTTACACAATGTGCTAACCAATAATCAGATTTCTCATCATTCCCCTATGGTGCAACCAATGCAAAGACATGTCTTGGCTAAAGAAGATCCGATAGATGGTTATGCTCAAGTGAACTTTCCATGTCATCATTTCTGATAGATTGTATGATAGACAATGGAGTAAGATAATGTGGATCCCATGTGTCCACCCACTCACTCGACTCACAGTGATCCCAATCACACTGAAAACAACTAGGACAAAAGCAAGCTAACTGTCATGTCCAAATGGTCCATGTACTATAATCATAGCTCTAGAATGAATGCATTTTTTATGAGTCTCCCACTATAGCACAATCTGATCTATCACCTATGGACCCTTCCTCAACCAACCAAAAGAACCTACATACAACTGAATCAAGAGTCCCCCCCTATGATACTGCTAAACTACACCAATCAACAATGCTATGAGTATCAAGAAGCTCTACTCCTAAAATCTTCAATTTCTCCTTAACTAGAGCTCTCTTCACACATGTGCCTACTCCATCATTTTCCCCTTTCCCATGGCTTGACTCAAAAAAACTCCAAATATGAGGCACCCCCCTCTCTATGTGTATCCTACACACCTAATAAAACATGTGAGCATTCTTGAATTGACCTATATAGTTATCTGACCAAATGATATGTCTATCCATAGAAATTGCATGCTCCTATAAGAAATCAAAATAATTCTCAAAACAATGTTGCACAAACTCATGAGAGTGAGATCTATCATCACTCATCTAAAAATGATACTCTCTAATAATCTTTCGATTATCTTTCACACTATTAGGGGCATGTCTATATGTTATGTGGACAAAAATAGCAATTTGAATGGAGTTGTCATATTGAGATTGTGTCTTATTTTGAGGTTGCAATGTGTACTTCTTAGCAAAGTCAACAAATGATATAATAGTGCCAAAGGGAAAAGTCTCCTTAGACATTCTAAATTGTTGATCCAACCATTGAAACCTGTGACTATGTCTTGCATACTTGTAGAAAAGATTTGTCTTAAAATCTGATTTAAAAGTAGCCACATTGATTTCTTTTGCAACTAATTCACATCTAGAGCCCTCAACCCCACTCTTCAATGTGTATTTCACCATTTCATATAATTTTTTTTTTACTATTGTCTTTCCAAGATCTTGTTTAGACCCCTCATAAAAACATGTGTCAAACTTGGATAAGCCACCACATTTTGAACACTTCTCATTTAAGCAAGTATTTCTATAAAAGAAACAACCATCAACTCTACAACATAAAAATTGATCTAGCAAGTCTCTTAATGAATTTGGAAGCCCATTAGCACCACAATTCTCCAACATTTCTTTACTATGCAAAGTAGAATGGATTGAGTGTAATAGTTCATGGTGCATAGAAAACTCAACATGATATTTGCAACAACATGTATTTAAAATTTTAAGTCACACACAATAAAATGGCTTCAAAGATTCAAAAGCCCTTTGTGATATATGAAGACTTGGATGACTCTCTCTAATTTTTTTAAACAACATAGTTTGACTTACCTCCAAATAATGTTTAGGATGTGGTGTGCGATCTCTGATGCCAATTCTCAAGTTTAATACGACTTTAGCATTGAGTGATACTCTTGTGCTAGAGTGCCAAAATTGTGTAATTTTTTCCTTCACATCATCAGATAGCTTCTTATCAAAATGTGGAAGTCTCCCACCAAAAGCCCATGTTTCATTTTGAAGAGGATCATCAATTCTCTCTCATCTACTAAGTGCTCTTCTCAAGTTAGTACTATTTAGGTTCAAGTCAATATAAGTTTGTCTCATATATCTACCTTTTCTCAAATGATGAAATACTAAAGAGGTTGTAATAACCCTTCGAGTAGCTCTCTTATCCTTCTCCCTACTATTTTTTCTGATGCTATTGAGAGCACTAAAAAGATTCTTCACAATAATGACATTTCTTGCCATTTTTTTATTGACACAAATCTTCAATTTGGAAAGCATAGGTCTCATCTTTTGCATCTTTAATAAGTGCATAAAAAGCTAACATTACTCCACCATTATGTTGTTGCTGAAAAACATCATATATAGTCTTGAATCCCATAACTGAATGGTTCTTTCTAATTTTTTTCCTTCCAAATTAGTAATAATTATTTCATTCATTTCAATTATCTATTTTGGTATTCTAAAACCTTCATATCAATTATAATTAAGAGATATCTAAGGTTCCTATGCATTGTTATGTTTGGCATGGTCAATCATGCAATTTACATTATGACCTGGTAGCATTTCATCCTCCAAATTTTCATTCTCCAAATTTTCAATCCCGTCATTATCATTATCAATTAGTACATTTGCATTCCTCAACTGCACATATTCATTATCTAACTCTATGATATCACCTTCGACCAATTCATCATCAAATTGACTCACATTTAACATGTACCTTGTCCTTTCCTTCGGTGATTTACTTTGTCCCTTTCCCTATATGCTGCAATGTCTTCATTGGATACCTTCCATTTGTGTTTAGCCCTTCGACAACAACTGCTCCCCAATCATATGGCAATATCAAACACCTAATGATATATTATTGAACCTTTTTCGATTATTTTGGCCCCAAAACGTGAGTTTTCTCAAAACCTATGAAAATGACCCACACAAAGTGATGTTGTCAGGTCTACAATGACAGGGAATATTTAAAAAAAATCATGCCAGTTTAATTGAGTATCCGATCTAAAATTGGATACTCAGTACTAAATCAAATATCCGATATTGATGCCAAAAATTTGGAGGGAATTAAAGGGAATGTATGATGAGTAATATTATTCAGGATTATTGTTATGTATTATATATTATTATGACCTATTATTATTATTAATATATGTGATTATTATACTATATTATTATTAAATATAATAATATATGTTATTATTATTATAATAATGTATAAATATAATAGAAACATATATTATAATTATATTAAAAATAAATATTATAATAATAATATATATTATTATAATATATAAATATAATATATATATTAATATTATATTATTATTTTTACTAAATTATTATTAAATATAATAACGTAATATATTACATATGTTAGTAATATATGATGTTGTTATTATTATTATTATTATGACCTATGATCCATTTGGTTGGTTCTAAAATGCGTTGAGAGGGATCATAAGTTAAACTATGACCCCTATCGACGCATTTCATAAAAATGTATGTCCCTAGGGGCCCTAGGACCCCTAGGCATGCATGTGGTTGGTTCGAGTGTCATGAGAGGGGTCATAGGTTAGCCTATGATCCCTCTTGACACATTTCATGACAATGTATGTCCCTAGGGGCCCTAGGACCCCTAGGGACGCATTTGGTTGGTTCTAATGTGTCAAGAGGGGGTTATAGGTTAACCTATGACCCTTCTCGATGCATTTCATACCAACATATGTCCTTAGGGGCCCTAGGAGACCTAAGGACACATGTGGTTGGTTCTAATGCATTGAGAGGGATCATAGGTTAACATATGATCCCTCTCAATGCATTTCATGACAATGTATGTCGTTAGGGGCCCTAGGACCCCTACGGATGCATGTGGTTGGTTTCAATGCATCAAGAGGGACCTATGACCCCTCTCAATGCATTTCACAACAACGTATGTCCCTAGGGGCCTTAGGAACCCTAGGGATGCATCTGGTTGGTTCCAATGCATCGAGAGGGGTCATAGGTTAACCTATGATCCCTCTCGATGTATTTCACGATAACATATGTCCCTAGTGGCCCTAGGATCCCTAGGGACACATGTGGTTTGTTCTAATGCATTGAGAGGGGGTCATAGGTTAACTTATGACCCTTCTCGATTTCATGACAACGTATGTCCCTAGGGGACGTAGGACACCAAAGGGTGCATGTGGTTGGTTCTAATGCATCAAGAGTTGACGCATTTCATGACAACATATGTCCCTAGGGGCCTAGGACCCCTAAGGATGCATGTGGTTGGTTCCAATGCATTGAGAACTTATGACCCCTCTCGACACATTTCACGACAATGTATGTCCCTAGGGGCCCTAGGACCCCTAGGGATGCATGTGGTTGGTTCTAATGCATCAAGAGGGGATAATAGGTTAACCTATAACCCCTCTCGATGCATTTCATGACAACCTATGTCTCTAGGGGCCATAGGACCCTTGGAGATGCATTTTGTTGGTTCCAATGCATTGAGAGGGGTCATAGATTACTTGACGCATTTCATGGCAATGTATGTCCCTAGGGGCCTTACAACCCCTAGGGACGCATGTGGTTGTTTCTAATGTGTCAACCTATGACCTCTCTCGATGCATTTCATGACAATGTATGTCGCTAGGGGCCCTATGACCCCTAGGGACACATGTGGTTGGTTCTAATGAATTTAGAGGGGTCATAGGGGTCATAGGTCATCCTATGACCCCTCTCGATGCATTTCACAACAATGTATGTTCCTATGGGCTCTAGGACCCCTAGGGATGCATTTGGTTGGTTCCAATGCATCAAGAGGGGTCATAGGTTAACCTATGACACTTCTCAATGCATTTCATGATAATGTATGTCCCTAGGGGTCCTAGGACCCCTAGGGACACATCTAGTTGGTTCTAATGCATTGAGAGGGGTCAAAGGTTAACCTATGACCCCTCTGAATGCATTTTGTGACAACATATGTACCTATGGGCCTTAGGAGCCCTAGGGATGCATTTGGTTGGTTCCAATGGGTTGAGAGGAGTCACATGTTAACCTATGACCCCTCTCGATGATGCATTTCACAATAACATATGTCCCTAGGGGCCATGGTACCCCTAGGGACACATGTGGTTGGTTCTAATGCATTGAGAGGGGTCATAGATTAACCTACGACCCCTCTCGATGCCCTCTCAATGCATTTCATGACAACATATGTCCCTAGGGGCCATAGGACCCCTGGGGATGCATGGCCCCTCTCGACACATTTCATGACAACATGTGTCCCTAGGGGTACTAGGACCCCTAAGGATGCATGTGGTTGGTGGTAGTGCATCAAGAGTGGTCATAAGTTAACCTATGACCCCTCTACACACATTTCACCACAACGTATGTCCCTAGTAGCCCTAAGACCCGTAGGGAGACATGTGGTTGTTTGTAATGCGTCAAGAGGGGTCATAGGTTAACCTATGACCCCTCTTGACACATTAGAACCAACCCCTCTCGACACATTTCATGAAAACTTATGTCCCTATGGGCCCTAGGACCCCTAGGGATGCATTTAGTTGGTTCTAATGCATTGAGAGGGGTCATAGGTTAACCTATGTCCCCTCTCAATGCATTTCATGATAACGTATGTCCCTAGGGGCACTAGAACCCCTAGGGACATATGTGGTTCATTCTAATGCGTCGAGAGGGGTCATAGGTTAACCTATGACCCCTCTCAATACATTTCACGATAACGTATGTCTCTAGGAAACCTTAGACCCCTAGAGATGCATTTGTTTGGTTCCAATGCGTCAAGAGGGGTCACCTATGACCCTTCTAGGCACATTTTATGACAATATATGTCCCTAGGGGCCCTAGGACCCATAAGGATGCATGTGGTTGGTTCTAATGTGTTGAGAGGGGTCATAGGTTAGCTTATGACCCCTCTCAATGCATTTCATGATAATGTTTGTCCCTAGGGGCCCTAGGACCCCTAGGGACACATGTGGTTGATTCTAATTCATCAAGAGGAGACATAGGTTAACCTATGACCCCTCTCAATGCATTTCATGAAAATGTATGTTTGTAGGGGCCATAGGACCCCTAGGGACAGACGTGGTTGGTTTGAATTCGTCGAAAGGGGTCACAAATTAACCTATGACCCCTCTCAACCCATTTCATGACAAAGTATGTTCCTAGGGGATATAGGACCCCTAACACTGTATGTGGTTGGTTATAATGAATTGAGAGGGGTCATAGGTTAATTAATGATTCCTCGCAATACATGTGGTTGGTTCCAATATGTGGATAGGGGTCGTAGGTTATCCTATGATCCCTCTCGATGCATTTCAATGCATCAAGAGGGGTCATAGGTTAACCTATGACCCCTCTCAAGGCATTTCATGACAATGTATGTCCCTATGGGCCCTAGGACCCTTAGGGACACATTTTGTTGGTTCCAATGCATTGAGAGGGGTCGTAGGTTATGCATTTCATGACAACCTATGTCCTTAGGGGCCCTATGACCCGTAGGGAGAAATGTGGTTGGTTCTAATGAGTCAAGAGGGGTGATAGGTTAACCTATGAACCTTCTCAATGCATTTCATGACAACGTATGTCCCTAAGGGCACTAGGACTCCAAGGGACGCATGTGCTTAGTTCCAATTTGTCAAGAGGGGTCATAGGTTAACCTATTGCCCCTCTTGACACATTTCATGACAACATATGTCCCTATGTGTCCTAGGACCCCTTTGGATGCATTTGATTGGTTCCAATACATTGTGAGGGGTCATTGGTTAACCTATGATCCCTCTCAATGCATTTCATGACAACATATGTCCCTAAGGGCCCTACGACCCCTAGGGATGCATGTGGTTGGTTCTAATGCATCACAAGAGGTCATACATTAACCTATGACCCCTCTCGACATATTTCATGACAACGTATGTCCCTAGGAGCCCTAGAATTGCTAGGGATGCATGTGGTTGGTTTTAATGCATTGAAAGGGATCATAGGTTAACTTACGACCCTTCTCGATGCATTTCATGACAAAGTATGTCGCTAGGGGCCCTGGGACCCCTAGGGATGCATGTGGTTAGTTCTAATGCATCGAGAGGGGTCATAGATTAACCTATGACCCCTCTCAACATATTTCATGATAATGTAAGTCCCTAGGGGGCCTAGGGCCCCTACAAACACTTATGGTTGGTTGTAATGAGCCAAGAGGGGTCATAGGTGTAATCACCTAAAAATGGTCATCTAGACTATTAGCCCCCTTTTCAACATTTTGGCTTAAATTAATTTAATCACTTACCTAAGCCAAATTGGTAATAATCAATTTATTTGATTATAACCTATAGTTTGACTATGCTATCCTAAGTTCATTATTTGATTAAAAGAACATGTCCCCTTTTAATTAAATAAAAGACCCCATTCTTATAACCCACTTAAAGTGCACACATAAAGTCCTTTTTCTATTTTGCAATTAAAAGAAAAGGCTTTGTGACTTTTGTCTTATATGACAAGTCAACTTATATTCTATTGGTTGATTTGTGTGTGCACATGGATCACTCCTATTTTCGAATTCCACCGTTGATCATCCACCATCTTCATCTTGATCTCCACCGTCCATACATCTTTAAAAGGGAGAGAGCTTTCCCCCTCAATCCATCCATCTTTTGAACATTGTTATGCTGCAGGTTTTCTAATAGGTTTCTTTGGAGCTTTGTGGAGAACTTCTCATTTCTTGTCTCATTCTCTCATTCCATCACATTAGCATAAGATCATATGGCATTCTTAGCATAGTTGCATTTTAGTTTAACTTTGATTTCTTGCAATAATATCACATAGTTTAAATATTTGGTTTTGTAACAATCTCATACATGCTTAGTATAGCTGCATTTTGCATTATCATCTTAGCTTAGTTTTCATACTTGCATTGCATTCTTGAGGGATTCCTTGAAGATATTTCCACTCTTGCTCTTGTCTCAAAGAACCTCCCATTGCATGGTTTACTAGCAAGAAGTACATTTCTAAGGCTTGGCTGAGAGCCTTCATGCTGAAATACTAACTCCTTTCACTCTGTGGATAGGGAGCTCTAAGTCGGCATCCAAGCATTCCAACTCATGGAATCGTTTGGATAGAAGGGTTTAGAGTGTGACACAAATCGAGTGTACATTTTGGCGCCCACCGTGGGGCTTGAATCAAATTTTCAGCTCCATTTGCTTTCATTTCTTATCTCTGGTTTTTTACAGCAGCATATTGGGTCTAATCAAATGCTTTTTTAGAATTTTCACTTTGGTTTTAAGGCCAAGCCATAAATAAATTGGTTTGAAGGCCAAAAACTTAGTTGGTTTAAAGATTTGATCATATCTTTTAAACCGCTTAGAATTTGGTTTTGAAATTTTGTTTGCAGGTTGGGTATATGCTCAAAATGTCTCAGTACAATTTTCAGAGTATTTTGACGTGATTTTCAGAAGTTATGATATTTTCTTTATTTTTCATAAAAAGACATTTTTGATCGCAAATCAGCGCATTTTTTGGAAAAACTTACATTTTCAGAAAGCTTTTTGAATTCTAATGGGGGTTCTTTCTTTGTGTTTTGAATTTTGAGATCGTATTAAGGATAAAAAATTCGATTTGATAAATTTAGCCTGTTTTGACAAAATCAATCTCTAGGGAGAAAATGAAAAGATTTTTTAAAATTTCTTGCATTTTTGGAAAGCTCTCTGATTTTTAACAGGGGTATTTTTTTTTAATTTTCATTTTTGGATACGAAATCATAGCAAAAAAATCCAATCTTGTTGACTAGGTCAAAACCAAAGAGTAAAAATGAAAGCATTTGTGATTAACTTGCACTTTCTTTGCATGTACTTGGTTGGAGGATAAATTACATTTTTGAAGAAACTCACCACTTTTTATTGCATATTTTTATGTTATTTCACACTAACTTTTGTTGCTAACAAGTTGTGATTTCAGGTTGCCATCCTTGTGAAAAAAATTGAAACATTGAATAAAAAGAACGCGTGTCAAAGCTTCAAATGCACAAGGGCTACTAACGATTGTTTGCAGGGCTGCCCAAAGCATAAAAACCCAAATTTCTTGCTTTTTTGTTTTCATGTGTGGCATTGAATAATTGTTCATTTTTCATAGGCACATAAAACTTGTGATTGGAGTCTTTTGGTAATAGGAGAGTATGCTCTTCACCCTTGTGGTGAATCAGAAATCTTGACTTGCCATTTGGTTTCAAAAGCAAGGGGTAACTGAATCTTCTTGGCGTGTTTGGGAGAAAATGATTGGAATAGGAGAGTATGCTCTTCACCCTTGTGGTGAACCAGAAATCTTGACTTCCAAAATTTGATCCACTTTGTGTAGTTAGAATCCTTTAGAGGGCCTGCTCTCGGACAACCTGAGAGGAACGACCCAAGTGGGAACAAGCCGATTACCTGGCTCTTCCAACCCAATATAAACTCAAGGCTATCAAGGACACAAAACCTTGGTAGACGTAGTGTTTATCTTCGTCTAGTGTGATCGCTTATGGGATTTCGACCATAGGGAGATCACTAGGCAAGAATGCTTAAGGTACTCTTGTGATCGCGAGATCGGTTACTCATCGCAAGGTGAGGTGTCCCGTAATTGGGAGCAAGAGGAACACTATGAACGGAAGCCCTATCTAAACACTCTAAGTTAGTAACTACCCTTTTTTAGCCGCTCAACTTCTTGGTGCAAGGATCGATCCTAGTGGACTACCCGGATCACCCCAAGATTTACACTCACCATATGTGTTCCCTTGGTTATGCTTATGGCATTTCCATGACAAAGCCAATATCTCTTGTGGGAAACCACTTGGTGTGAGGTGAAGGAGCATCAAGCGTGGGCTAAGTTGTTGAGTAATGAACCATGACTCTAAGGTAGATTGCTTGGCTATTGTTTTCGATGTTTTGACCAGTGTTAACGTTCTTGCAACATAAACATTCCGATAAAGATTTGTTAGGAAGGCTGTTCTGATATCCCAAGTGCGTATTGACAAGGTTGTTTTTACCCTTGATCAATTGTTTTGAAGACATGTTACAACACTTACTGTTTGCAAACCTTGCTGTTTACTGATACAAGTTGAGACGAAATGCTGTCTGATTGAAACAACTATCTGATTGACAAATTGAAACGAACTCCAAGCCAAAAAATTGATTTTTTCTTTTTTTTTTACACAAAACCGGCACTCTGTCGCACGCTTTCATGAGAAATATTGCGTGACATTTTTTTCAAAAATTATGTCGCACGTCAGTAGTAAATTATGTCACACTATGTCTTATATTCCGTCACACTTGGTATAAATATATGTCGCCTGAACAAAAAGTATCGCACTGTTCCTAAAATTCTGTTGCACGACATTATTGGCTGAACTTATGTCACCCTCCTTTTGAGAAAGTATCAGAGTCATTTTGGGTCAAAAACAGAGTTTGCCATCGGATTTGTTTGGTCTAAGGAGCGTCACGCTAGTCACCCTTGATCCTGGCCACGTATCAGTGTGTGAAGAATTCATCCTAAGTTGAAAAGATGGGTTTAGTCCGTTGAATGTAAGTCTTGAAACGTCTTGATAAATCACTTGTCAAAATTCAGCTATTATTTTTCTAGCTATCCACTATTGAGCTTCTCGCTCGTCCGCTCGGCTCAAGTCACCCGTGCTGTAAGATCTTGAGCACTGTTTGACAAGCCATCTAATCACATTTTGACAAGTGACTAGTCCTAATCGTAAAAGCTTCAAATTTGGATCGCTCTTCTTGTCCTACTAAACAAAGACAACTCTTTACATGCCGGTCACAACTAGATATCAAGGTGGTAACGGTAGCCACACGCCTTTCATTTTCAAACAATTAGAAACACCACCCAAACGTCCTCGCAAACAACCTTGTGATAAGAACCTCGAATTTGATCAAACACAAATAGCTAACGTTCGACACAACCCACTTTATAGTTTTGAAAATCCCTTTGGCACACCCTTTGAGACACCCGAGGGTACGAGTGGTATAGTCACAATGGTGCATCCTGATGAAATTAAACGTCGCTTAGAAGAACAAGCACGTGAAACCCAAAAGACTTTGGAGGCTATATACGCTACGGAGAGAGAAAATCAACAAGCTGAAACTGACAATCAGGCACGCTACGAAGGATATAAAGGAACTTGTCCTCGAAATCCCTTTGAAAATAATGATGGTAATCACACACCTCCAAGGACTCCTACAGTTGCCACTGGTGCATGTCCTTCACCTAAACCATCTCATCATGATAGTGATGAAGAAGTAACTAGCGAAGATGTGATCAAATTTCAACAAGATGGCTTCGCCCAAAAACTAATGCTCAGAGCTTTAGAGGAAAATGGAGACCAATACCTTCTGATACATGGCAGCTAGGGGATGGAAACTCCCTAAAGGTTTTAATGTTGAACATATTATCCCAAAACGAGAGCCCACTAAGGCTGAAATCTTAAGGGAAGAAATACAAGAACTAAGAAAACAATTTACACAACTGCAAACTTCAAAAGAGCCACCTAAGACATCATTTGTTGAATCAATTTGCGCTCTTCCATTTGATAGGGGTCTATACATGCTACCATTTCCTAAGGATATAGAGGTTCCTAAGTATGACAAATACGATGGAAATGGTGACCCTCACGACCATGTGAGACATTTCTATGCTATTAGCATGGACTTTATGCATGAAGACACCTTTCTTATGCGTTTGTTCCCTAGAAGTCTAAGAGGACAAGCTATGGAGTGGTTCACAAAATTGAGTCCTCCTCTTAAAACATTTGACGAACTTGCACAACGTTTCATCCAGCAATATTCGTACAACATTCAACATCCTGTGACAGTGCTAGACTTATGCAACATCAAACAAAGACCAGGAGAGTCTTTTGCAATATACCTTCAATGATGGAGATCTTTATACTCTCGGTATCCTCGACAAGTGCCCGAGGCTAAAAAAATTGACATCTTTTTCAACACGCTTGTACCCGAATTATACTTTGATCTAAGAAAACAGTTATTCACATCCTTCAATGCCATGGTAGAAAGTGCATATCGCATTGAGGATGTTGCTATAAAAAAAGGTGATATTACCATAAACAAGGATAGAATTAACAATGGGAGCAATAAAGACAAAGGCAAACCTTGGAACAAAAACAAGTATGTTGTCAATGACGGAGTAGTGGACACTCCTAAGACTAAGGAGCCTGCGTTTAACCTTTCCAATGCCATCTATGCAGCAAAGCAACAAGAAGGTTCAAAACCACAACCCTTTGACAAAGGCTCTAAATTTGCGAAGAAGCAACGTGTTTACACACCTATGGTCGAACCTTATGAAGTGGTTTTAAAAACCTTAATTGCAAACAAATTGGTTACCTTACCAGACAACTCACGTCCTTACGATCCACTTGTTAGACCTCCATGGTGGAGAGAAGATCATACTTGTAGCTATCACCAAAGTAAAGGACATAACACAGAGAATTGCTTCAAACTCAAAGATGTAATTCAAGACCTCATCGAAGCTGGAAAAGTTGTTACAGATGGCCTTGTTAAGAATACTGATCATAAGGCTTTCCAAAAACCATTACCTGAATACGAAAAGGGTGAGACCTCAAGGGTAGCTGCCAAAAAGAATCATGATGCCAAAATTAGTTATGCTTACGCTAACACTGATAATGTTATAAACATGCTTGAGCCTATTGAATACATATGTATGGCAAGCTCCAACAATGACAACTGGCCAAATTATGATGCTAAAGATGAACGAACAAGAGTGGTCTTAAGTACACGATCCACTCCTCAAGATCATACTGATACTAGACCCAAGGTGGTACTCCAAGTGGCTAAGTCTTCATCTTCTCAGGGTGAACCACTTAACGCTGTCACTAGGGGGCAATCTAAGGTTGTCCTAAAAGTTGCTAATGATCCTAAAAATGCTTCATCATCTAAGCAACCAATTACTTCCAAGATCTCCAACTATGATCTTGTTAGCCAACTACAATGCACACAAGCACAAATCTCCATTTTTGAGTTACTAGAGTTATCTCCTTTGCACAGGGATATCCTTGAGAAAGCTTTACGTTTTGCCAATGTTCCCACAGATATTGGTGCGGAACAATTCCAAGCTATGGTGAACCACATCTCCTCGCCCCAATATCTCACCTTTTCTGAAGAAGATGACCGAGCTCTTAGTCATCCCCATAACCTTGCTCTTCATGTCGAAGTTCAAATCTTTCGTACCCGTGTTCGTCGAGTCTTGATAGACAATGGTGCAGGGTTAAATATCATTTCGTTCAATGTAATCCAACAATTGGGCATGTCTGAATTTGCCATCGATCCTAAGCGCAAAATCACTATAAAGGCCTATGATGAGGTTGAAAGGCCTTCTAAAGGTCTAATTGTACTTCCAATCAGAGTTGGTCCAGTTGAGAAGAATGTCATTTTCCAAGTCTTAGACATACCACTTGCATACAACTTGTTGTTGGGACGACCATGGATTCATGATATGCAAGCAGTACCCTCTACATACCATCAGTGCATTAAGTTCCCTTTTAATGGTACTGAAGTGGTTGTCCCCGGTGAAAACTCCATGTCTATCAACACATTATCTATTGCCGAAACGCTAGTCCCGCACAATCGCTCTTCTCATGAGCTAGCACCATCTTTCACAGAATGTGAACAAAAACTGAAAATGATGAGCCTTGGTATGGGCGAGTACACTTTGGACTCTATTGCTGCCTTACCAATTTCCCCTCGGTCTTATGGGAAACCAACTATTGCAAAGAAGTCTTCTGCTTCTGCTATGACACTTTTTGGCACTTTTGTGCAATCTTCCATACCACTGGAGGCAGAGAAGGAAGAACAAGCCATTAGGGACTGGATCTACAGAGAAGAGGAAGACGAGGAGGTTACAATGACTACCCCTATTTCTCCCAAAAAATATGGAAAAGGCTATAAATTTTTGACAAAAATGGGCTACCAGGGCCACGGGTCCTTAACTGGTTGTAAGAATGCTCTAGTTGAACCTTTAAGTCACACTCAAGGTCATGATGCTCGAGACACCGCTGGTCTAGGCTTTGGGCTAGACAATAATACACCGAACTGTAGTCAAATATTACTCATGTCTAGTGAATCGGAGGATGATGACTCTCCCATAATTGCTACTACTACACAAGACGAAGACTTTGTTCCTCTCACTTCCCTCCTTTGGGGAGAAGACATAGTTATTGCTAATAATGAAGAAGCTTCTACCTCCCAACAACAGGAACAAGAAGGGTCTACTTTTGAGGACATAAATAGAGGATGAATTAGGCAGAATATTGCTCATCTCATAAATAGGGGTCAAAGTACAGATTCTCATGGGTATGAATGGGAAAGCCTCTCTGATGCATCTTGTGAGCTAGGGGTGGATGTCATTCATGCCTATGCAACCTTACCCAATGTAGTCGAATGGTCTAGTATGAGGTCAGATGAGTTTGACTCACAACATGTCTTAATGGATCACGCTAGTTCCTCTAGGACTATTCCTGAGCTGAACTCTTTTGCGACATTTTCTATAGGCTCAACTTCACAGGTCACCAGAGATGACTCCTTCCATATCCATCACATTAAAACTTCTCCCTCACTCTCACTAATTTACCCAGAACTCATAGATTGGTCTATCCAAAATAAAAAACCTGAAATACGGTCTTTCCAAAATGACTATGAGATCACTTGTTATCTAAACGCAATTGAACCTGTCATTTCTTCCACCAGCGAACCCGCAGTTAACATGACGGAATCAGATATCAAGTACCTCAGTCAAAAAATTAAAAGAAAAAATAAGCGATCAGACGGCGAAAACCACATTGTGGCGGTGTCTGACCCTCAAAAAAGTAAAAATAAAGACGTATCTAATGGTGAAAACCTCTCTGAGGCACCTGTGGATGAGGTACTTGGTAGTCTGCCAAGCTATTTCCAGGATAGATCTTCGGTTCTAGTCGAACCCACACAGCCTATCAACTTGGGAACAGAAGAATGTCCTCAGATTATCCATGTAGCTCAATCTTTGTCAAACAAAGAAAAGACACAGTTTTCTCAGTTCTTTCAAGACAAGAAGGTCAACTTCGCATGGACATACTCTGACATGCCAGGGCTTGATACAGATCTCATCATGCATCACTTATCAATCTCACCAGATGTCAAGCCTGTCAAATAGAAGTTAAGAAAAATGCATCCACATGTGGCTCTACTGGTCAAGACAGAGTTAGAAAAACTATTGAATGCAAACTTCATTAGGGCCATTGATTATGCTGAGTGGATTTCCAACATTGTACCTGTCTCCAAGCATGACAAATCCATACGAGTCTGTACTGATTTTAGAGACCTCAATAAAGCGTGCCCCAAGGATGACTTTCCACTACCAAACATCGATATGATAGTGGACATGACTGCAGGTTATGAGATGTACTCGCTCATGGATGGATTTTCTGGGTACAACCAAATAAAGATAGCTCCAGCAGACCAAGAAAAGACAACCTTTACATGTGCATGGGGTACCTTTTATTGGAATGTCATGCCTTTTGGGCTCAAAAATGCTGGCGCTACATATCAAAGAGCAATGACAACCATCTTTCATGATATGATGCATAAAAACATGGAAGACTATGTTGATGACACACTGGTGAAATCAAAGAAACGAGACACACATCTCAAAGACCTTAGTTTGATATTGGACCGTATGGAACAATTCCAACTTAGGTTGAATCCAAAAAAATGTGCCTTTGGTGTCACTTCTGGAAAATTGCTAGGTTATATCATCTCAGCAAAAGGCATTGAGGTTGACCCTGAAAAGGTCCAAGCTATCATGGATATGCCTCCACCAAAGACTATCAGTCAACTTAGAGGTCTGCAAGGACGGCTACAATCCATAAGAAGATTTATCTCTCAATTAGCTGATAAGGCTCAACCTTTCAATAAAAATCTGCATAAAGGATCTACCCATATTTGGAACAGTGACTGTCAACAAAGCTTAGACCAAATCAAAGGCTACTTGGCAAAACCACCAGTTTTGATGCCACCCATTCTGGGAAAACCTTTGATTCTGTACATTTCAGCTACGGATTCTTCTCTAGGAGCACTCTTAGCCCAAAGTGATGAGACGGGTAAAGAAAGAGCCATATACTATATTAGTCGAACTTTGGTGGCTTATGAACTAAATTATACAAGTATAGAGAAGGCATGCCTTGCTATAGTTTTTTCCTCCCAAAAACTTTGACATTATATGTTGGCCCACACAGTTCACTTGATTGCCAAGATAGACCCTTTGAAATATTTATTAAGTAAAGCTGCACTTACTGGTCGCCTTGCTAAATGGATGATGATTCTTTCCGAATTTGACATTCAATATGTTGAACGTAAGGCAATCAAAGGATAGGCCATAGCTGACCAGTTGGCTGACTTCCCACTTGAAGATGTAGCACCTCTACAAATTGAGTTTCCAGATGCCTCAATCATGAACATTACTGACAGAACATGGAAAATGTTTTTTGATGGATCCCATACACAGAATGGAGCAGGAGCAAGGGTGTTGTTTGTTTCCCCTCATGGTTATACGATCCCAAAATCCTACAAATTATTGTTCCCATGTACAAACAATATTGCAGAGTATGAAGCATTAACAAATGGGATCAAAATGGCCCTTGAATGGCGAATAACTGAGCTACACATCTATGGGGATTCTCAACTGGTTGTGAACCAAGTGAATAATGAATATCAAACCAAGGATGATAAATTGATCCCTTATAAAAAGTTGATAGATGCTCTACGGAACTATTTTACCTTTGTAACATTCCAACAAATTCCTAGAGCAGAAAACAAGGCTGCTGATGCTATGGCCACCTTAGCATCTATCCTCCAATTACAAGAACATGAATCGCGATTTGAGTTCCTGGTGGAAGAATTGTGTCATCCAGCCTATGATTCTTCAGATAACCAGGTGATCTACACTGTTGTAGGTCATGATTCCTCCCGCTATGCGGCTATTTTCTCCTACCTACGTGATCAGGTTATTCCCGAAACCCTCACGCGCAACCAAAAATGCCAACTCCTTCGTAATGCCTCACACTACACTTTGGTCTATGGTGACTTGTATAGGAGGGGTCTAGATGGAACGTTGCTTAGGTGTTTAGAACTAGAAGAGTCCGAGAAGGCACTTGCCGAAGTCCACGATGGCATTTGTGGGGCGCATTCTAATGGCCTTGCACTTGCCCGAAAACTGCTTAGGACGGGTTATTACTGGCCCACCATGCAAGCTGATGCTGTGCGCTATGCAAAGTCCTGTCAGAAATGTCAGCTCCATGGTAACTTGATACATGCTCCTGGGCGAGAGTTAATCCCTTCTGTGACATATTGGCCATTTCAACAATGGGCCTTTGACTTGGTAGGAAAGATCCATCCAAGCTCATCCAGCGGTCATAAATTTATCATCACAGCAACGGAGTATTTCACTAAATGGGTTGAAGTTGTACCATTATCTGTTGCTACAGGCAAACATGTTGCCCTGTTTATACTGAATCACATCATTTGTCGATATGGTATCCCATCCTCTATTGTTACAGATAATGGAGGACAATTCAAAAATAAAGACTTAAAACAGCTGTGCAAAAAGTTTGGAATTAAGAAACACTGGTCTTCCATTTACTATCCCCAAGGGAATGGCCAAGCTGAGGCCTCTAATAAAACGCTGCTAAAAATCCTACACCGCACAGTTCACAAGTCTGGGAAAGATTGGCACTTGCAAATAAATCTGGCACTTTGGGCCTATAGAACCTCTATTCGTACTCCTACAGGGGCTACACCCTTTTCTCTAGTCTATGGCTCTGAGGCTGTTCTCCCATTAGAAGTCAAAATACCTTCTTTGCGCATCTCCTTACATGGGTTAATAACCGATGAAGACCATAGAGCTATGAGAGTACAGGAATTAGAGACTCTGGATGAACGGCGCAAGGTTGCTTTTGATCACATGAGAGCTTATCAGAAGCACATGTCTACACAATATAACAAAAAGGTTCACCCCCGTGAGTTCCAAGTTGGTGAACTCGTGCTTAGAGAGAATCCCAAAAATCAGCAAAATCGAGAACAGAAAGGGAAATTTGAACCTAACTGGTTAGGTCCTTACATTATCACAACATCATTTAGGTCTGGTGCTTACCAGTTGTCTACTTCAAAGGGTGAAGAACTTGCAGAACCTATCAACATCCTACACTTGAAGAAGTTCTATACTTAGAGGCTTGCTGCTCAGCTATCTTGTATACATCTATGAGTCTGAAAAAATCTTAAAAATGAGAAAATGTCCTGAAAAAATGATCATCTTAGTGAAAACCTCACTTTGATGTATCACCAAAAAAAAAATAAAAAAATAAAAAAAATCTGGCAAAGTGGTGAAAACCTGGAAACAGGCGCTACTTGAAACCCTTGCACCTATGTCTATCAATCTCAATCATCCATTTTGCTACACATTTCCTAGCTTGGAATTGTTTCTTGTCCTCGTCTTGGGGGCACAACTGCTTAGCCTATTGAGGTATTCTTGTGCATTAGGGTTTCTTGGACAACTCACAAAATAGTGTTTCTCAACACTTCCCCCACTTTGACATCAAGTGTTTTTTTAACACTTTACAGATAGTTTACCTACGGTCTCCGATGTCGCGATATCTCACTATCAGAATCAAGTCTGGAAGAAATGGCCAAGTGACTTACACACACACACTTTAACACTTAAACGACTGAGCTATGCTGACATTTATCTATTTTGTGTGCTGTCTATGATGATTTCTTTTCCATGTATTCCCTCCCTAATAGTCTTTCAAGGATGTCATTGACTAGAAGACTGGGGGCATGGGACATATTTTCTTGATTTCTGCTTGTGGGTATACTTTTGTTTGTCTATAGTGTTGTAAGCATTCATGCTTGTCCTATTCAACACTTTGACTTATAAATGTATCATCCTTGATTGTTTTGCAAGACCGCACTCAGGGTTTATCCTGATGCTTATGCCTTGATACAGGTGTAATCTTGCTAAATTAAACTTAGGGAATCTAATCGTGTAGTTATCTTGACTTACATGTCTCTGATGCTTAGATTGGATTTCCACATACCTATCTAATATCGATCATATTCATATCCTCATAGTTATACTAGTGATGGTTGTATGATCTCATGATGTCCCTAATAAATGCTCAATGATGAAATTAAGAGTCTAAATGTTATGCGCTTCTTGCTGGTAAACCACTTTGCATATTAGCTTGCATTTTAGGTTCATTTTCTAGCTTAGTCTTGCATTCTTGCATATGGGGAGAGCTCTCTTTCTTCATCTTTTTGTGGACATATCAGCTAACTCCTTTCATATATTTCTTTACTTTCTTCTTGTTCATGTCTTTTCACCTTCTTAATCTTTCGCTTCATCTCTTTTCTATCTTATCATCTCATTATATAAAGTTTTGACCTCTTAAATAATTTTGACATCCTAGATTCATTTTCGGGATCGAAATCCAAATTCGAGTTCATCTTGATGGTCAAAATTGTCTTTTAAAATTCTACTTTCTTCTAAGCAGTTAGCTGACCTTTTGAGGTCTAATCTCCGAATCATCACTGGGGCATCTTTATTTCTTCATGTCTTCATCATTTCCATACTTCATATCTACTTCAATTCACTGTTTCATGTCTAAAATCACCTTTCTACTCGTTTTGACCTAATTTTTATGCTATATCCTTCAAGGTCAACTCTAGTCAAACTGGGGCATTTTATCAGTTTTTTTATAGTCATTCTTGGGGTTTAATCATCTATCTGTCATCTTGGACATTGCTATATTCTATTTTTCTCATTTCTAGCCAATTTTTGCATCCCCTTACCTCATTTCAATTTTGATCCCGAGGGGGCAGAAATACTCTATCACTGCTTAGGAGCATTTGTTTGATCTTCTCACTTGTTCTCAATCTATCTACTTTGCTAAGTGTTAGCATTCTTCTTGAATTCTAACATCATCTTCCTAGTGTTCAGTACTACTGCTATCAGGCTGTACATTTAGGACTTGCTATCTTTTTTCTACATTTCATTCTTTGGAATCAGATATCTATATCTATCATCCCCTACTTGACTTCAATTTTCTTTGACATAATGTGTTCCCAGATCGATCACGCATTAGTCAAAGAGGGGCAAATGTAATCACCTAAAAATGGTCATCTAGACTATTAGCCCCCTTTTCAACATTTTGGCTTAAATTAATTTAATCACTTGCCTAAGCCAAATTGCTAATAATCAATTTATTTGATTATAACCTATAGTTTGACTATGCTATCCTAAGTTCATTATTTGATTAAAAGAACATGTCCCCTTTTAATTAAATAAAAGACCCCATTCTTATAACCCACTTAAAGTGCACACATAAAGTCCTTTTTCTATTTTGCAATTAAAAGAAAAGGCTTTGTGACTTTTGTCTTATATGACAAGTCAACTTATATTCTATTGGTTGATTTGTGTGTGCACATGGATCACTCCTATTTTCGAATTCCACCGTTGATCATCCACCATCTTCATCTTGATCTCCACCGTCCATACATCTTTAAAAGGGAGAGAGCTTTCCCCCTCAATCCATCCATCTTTTGAACATTGTTATGCTGCAGGTTTTCTAATAGGTTTCTTTGGAGCTTTGTGGAGAACTTCTCATTTCTTGTCTCATTCTCTCATTCCATCACATTAGCATAAGATCATATGGCATTCTTAGCATAGTTGCATTTTAGTTTAACTTTGATTTCTTGCAATAATATCACATAGTTTAAATATTTGGTTTTGTAACAATCGCATACATGCTTAGTATAGCTGCATTTTGTATTATCATCTTAGCTTAGTTTTCATACTTGCATTGCATTCTTGAGGGATTCCTTGAAGATATTTGCACTCTTGCTCTTGTCTCAAAGAACCTCCCGTTGCATGGTTTACTAGCAAGAAGTACATTTCTAAGGCTTGGCTGAGAGCCTTCATGCTGAAATACTAACTCCTTGCACTCCGTGGATAGGGAGCTCTAAGTCGGCATCCAAGCATTCCAACTCATGGAATCGTTTGGATAGAAGGGTTTAGAGTGTGACACAAATCGAGTGTACAATAGGTTAACCTATGATCCCTCTTGATGCATTGGAACCCCTAGGGATGCATGTGGTTGGTTCCAATGTGTTAAGAGGGGTCATAGATTAACCTATGATCCCTCTCAATGCATTTCATGACAATGTATGTCCCTAGGGGCCATAGGACCCCTAGGGATGCATGTGGTTGGTTTGAATGCATCGAGAGGGGTCATAGGTTGATGTATGACTCCTCTTGATGCATTTCTTGACAACATATGTCCCTAGGGGCCCTAGGACCCTTAGGGACGTATTTGGTTGGTTCCAATTCGTCGAGAGGGTCATATGTTAACCTATGACCCCTCTCGACACATTTCATGACAACCTATGTCCCTAGGGGCCCTAAGACCCCTATGGATGCATGTGGTTAGTTCTAATGCTTTGAGAGGGGTCACTAGGGGCCCTAGGGACATATGTTGTCGTGAAATGTGTCGAAAGGTGTCATAGGTTAACCTATGACCCCTTTCAATGCATTTTATGACAATATTATACTTAATAATAATAGAATACTATATATTTTAATATAATAATAATATATTATTAAATTATATAACAATAATATTCATATATGTTACTAGATTATAGATTTAATAATAATAATAACCATATATATTATTATATATAATAATAGTCATATTACTATATATATTTAATAATAATAATATTTATCATATATATTACTATATTATATTTAGTTATAATAATTATTATATTTAATTATTATTATAATAATTATATTGATAACTATATTATATTTAATAATAATTATTATACATATTACTATATATAATAATAATTAAAATTATATATAATAATAATAATAATCATAATCATATGTAATAATAATATTAATGTCCACACTTCCCCTAAATAAATTTCCCACTAAAACCCTCTAAAGTTTCCCTCTCAAATTTCTCTCCAAAATTGCAATTGCAAAATTTCTTCTCTCAAATTTCTCTCCCTCCAAAAGTGTAATTGGAAAATATTTTGTCTCAAATTTCCCTCCAAAATTGCAACTAAAAAATCTCGCAGTGATCGAATACCCAATTTCATATTGGGTATCCAATTATAGATTGGATACCCAATTTTATTTTGAGTATCTGATTAGGCTTGGTATTTACCAAGCCTATTTGGTCAACCCAAAAAATGTATTTGAGATGGGTTTCACTAACACTCAGACTTCGGGTAGCCATCTGACAATGTTATTTTCATCGAAATTGAATGAAATGAAAAGGGTTTTTTTTATAACACGCTTGAGATTCCATTGATATAATTGCTATCAAATTCTGAGTACGATAAGTATTTATTAGTTAATTTTCAATGAAGATGATTGTAAAGTGTTGATTGACATATTGATTAAAAAATAGCTATAACTTTCAAATGGTATAACATTTTTTAAATCTAAAAGTTGTGTCACATTCTATGCTTCACCTAGTACAAGGAAAAAAATAAAATAAAATTGGTAAGGTTTCCATTTAGTTAAGATGGTCAGACATAGGAGTTCTTTTTTTCTAAAAAAAAGTTAGTAGAAAATTCATATTTAATTATTTATTTAGAATAAAAATACTCAAAAATATGCGTCACATCTAGACATGAGTCTACTTTTTATATCTATAATTATATTGAAAAAATATTATCATTTGATTTTGATTAAGGTGGTCACAAACATATACCTACTTTTTATTTTCGCCCTGAAATAATATTGCATTAAAATCCAAACTTTTGACCAATCAAATATTTATTTGCCTAGTAGATTAGAAACTACATTCAATTTTCTATAGATTATTTTCTTACAACTTTTTGATATAATGTCTAGAACCAATTTAAAATTATGTGTCAAGTTGACATAACCCTGATTTGCTAGTTTTTCACTGCCACTTAAGGCCATAGTTTGGTTGACCATGATCCTACACATACCCGAATAAGTCTGTGAAGTGTGAAACACAAAGAAGAGAAAAGAATAGAGAAGTTGTGCATGTTCAAAGGTTTCTAGTTAGATGGAAGAAAGTTATTGTGGTTGATAGGAAAATCTAAGTAGATGGCTTAAGATTGTTGTGAAGATAAGGATAAATGCTTGAAGGTTTGCCAAGAAAGTCAAGGGAAAAAATGACAAGGAAGGATTATAAGGGATTGAATACATGAACTAAACATAAATCTTAAATTGCAAAGTGAGTTGTAATTATATAAATCAAACCCTATTTTTTTTCTTTCTAATCATTAGAAACATTTTGTATTGAAATGCTTTTAATCAAAGGTTAAGCTAATAGTCATTAAGGACTTAATAAGTTTGCATAAATCCTTTAATTGGGTGACATTCTAATGGAATGTTCTAAATTCCTTTGACAAGGCCACTCCTAACAAGGTGATTAAATCTATTAACCAAGTCACATTTAATAATGTGTATTGTAACCTTTAATAGGGTTGGTTCCTAATAGGGCTCACTTCAGAAGAGTGAAAATGTGGTGACATGTTGTTGGTGGTTTTTCCCAAATTGGGTTTCCACATTAAATCCTAGTGTCAAACTTATGTTGAATGTTTTTATGGTGTTTTATATTTCAAATGTTTACATTGAAAAAGTCTATTATATTAGGAGAGTAAAATATTAGTTAACATTATTATTCAATTTACAGTAGAGATTGAGCAATAGGATAGACAAAAAAAATTTAATATTTAAGTTTTTTATTGTTCAATTGGTACTAAAGGACCTTGAGTAACTGATCGCCCCCCATTCTCATTTATTCTAAACATTCTAACAATTGGTATCATAAAGATAATTTTGAAGGTACTCAAAGCTAAAGATCATGACTCGCAAAAGGGAGGTACCAAAGATGAACAAGGAGAACTTTAATCCTGCTTGGAAAAGGATGATGATGGTGCATATATCCATTATTACTGATGTTGCAATAAACTTTATGGACAATGAATATGTGAAGATAACAATCGTTCCTTTGACTTCTCAACAACTTATAGAAAAACAAGAACATAATTAGCCAATGTTGGAGATTGCTTCAGCCCTAATCAGGGAAAAAAAATGTGAGACAAACTGAAGACCATATATGGAGGAGATGAAAATGTATTAAGAGCCAAATTAGAGATCCTAAGAGGTAAATTTGATGAGATGAAAATGACAGAAGGTGAGAATATAGTATAGTATTGTACAAGAATCAAGGAGGTTGTCAATGCTATTCAAGGTGAAAATGGAAAGATTGAAGATGAAATGCTAATAAACAAGATATGAGGACTCTACTTCATGTATATGCCATTCGAGTTTCTGCAATAAAAGAGCTAAGATGCACTCTAGGTAACAAATTGACTTTGGAAGGTTTAATTGGTAGAGTTACTTCTTTTCAGATTTCTAATTTTGATAGTTACACACCAAGTACTAGTGATTCTACTTTTAAGTTACAACTGGTTCTTAGCAAAAGAAAATGAAACATGTGAAGAGTGACATAGAAACTTTTGATGATGAACTTGATGAACTTGAAGCACATATTACAAAAATATTTGCAAGAGGTAAGTACAAAGATAAACTACCTATAATTTCTTTTACATGCGTGGTCATATTGCTGGAAGATGTCCTGACAGGGAAGAAAAGGATGAGTTAAAAGAAATAAAATACAAAGGAAGGAGAGATGGCTGAAACTATAAGAAGAACAAGGATGAAAAAGGTGAGAAATCCTATTACCTTGCTAAAGAAGAAACTAACACGAAATTTGAAACTAATGATGATGAAGTTGTCTATGTTGCTATGAAAGAAGATTCTAATAAAGATGAGAAAAATTGTTTAATTTTACATGTGAACAAAAGTGATAGATGGATAATTGATAGTGGTTGCTCTAATCATATGACTGGAGATAAAAACAAATTTTAGGACATTGGATGATATAAGGGTTGCTATGTTAAATTTGGTAATGGTATTCAATGTATTGTGAAAATGAAATGGACTATACAATTGACTAACAAAAATCAAGTGTGACAATGTTTACTAGGTGGAAGGACTTAACCATAATCTATTGAGTGTTTCACAGTTAAAGAAATTAGGATAAAGAGTTGAATTCTATCACAAAAAGACCAAGATATATAATGTTGATGGCAAGCTAATTAGAAGTGGTGATCAAACAAAAGGTAACTTGTTTTATCTAGATTTATCTAATGAGACATGCTTTTTTGCACAGCAAGAAGAAGTTTGGTTATGGCAGAAAAAGTTATGTCATGTAAACTTTTACAATTTGGTGAACATTAGTAAAATGGAGAAAGTAGGAGGGTTACCAAAATTTATGAATCTTGATAATGCTATGTGTAAACAATGTCAATTGGGAAAAATGACAAAGTCTAGTTTCAAGAGCAAAACATACACATCTAGTGATATTTTGAAACTGGTTCATATTGACCTTTGTAGAAAAAGTGAGTTGTAATTATATAGATCAAAAACTTTTTTTTTATTTCTAATCATTGTAAAAAAATTGTATTGAAATCCTTTTAATCAAATTTTGACCTAACAATCATTAAGGACTTAATAGGTATGTGTAAATCCTTTAACTAGGTGACATTATAATGGAATGTTCTAAAGTCCTTTGACAAGGCCACTCCTAATAGGGTGATTAAATCCTTTAACTAGGTCATATTTAATAGTGTGTATTGTAACATTTAACATGGTTGGCTCCTAACATGGCTCACTTCAGAAGAGTGAAAAAGTGGTGACATTTTGCTAGTGGTTTTTCCCAAATCTGGTTTCCATGTTAAATACTAGTGTCAAACTTGTGTTGAATTTTTTTATGTTATTTTATATTTCAAATTTTTAAATTCAACAAGTCTATCATATTAGGATTGTAAACTACTAGTTAATATTGTTATTCAGTTTATAGTAGAGATCAAGTAGTAGGATAGAAAAAATATATAATGTTTAAGTGTTTGATTGTTCAATTGATAATAAAGGACTTTGAGTAATTGATTCGACCACCCCCTCTAAGTTATTCTAAACATTATAAAAATTACTTTCATGATTCACACTTGTTCACATACATCTATATATATATCATTACAAGGAAAATAACTTTCCTTTATAGCATCTCCTCAAAATAATTCATTGAGTCAGTCTTGAGGCTTTCCCAATTAATTACAATAGGACCTCATTAAGCTAACACAATTTATTACATATTTCCACAATTACAAAACACTATCAGCTCAAAGTCATCATAAATTTTGACATGTGTAGCCCACAACCTCACACACTCCTTGATGTCATCATTCGGATGTCTACTGTCTCTTTCTAAATTTTCTCATCATGATTCTATCTTTGTTAGGAGATACAATCCAAACACTAGAAACTACATCTTAGGTATTTTATCTATACATTATCTTTCTTAAATCACCAATAATTCTCACATGTCTTTGACTTCCTACATGCACACTTGTCCACATCATTGGAACACACTATAGAACATATCCTCAACTGCGCTTGACCTAATCATCAATACTCAATCTGTATAGCCTCCTTCTCTATTTGCTACTCTCGTAGTTTTTACAAAACCAATACTATTTTGACATAAATGACAAAAACAATCATGAATGCAACATGTTAATCTCCCAACTATTTAGGAAATGCTTAAGATACTCCACCAAAGGAATATCATTAGCATTCATGGTAACAGTGAACATATCATAAGATAATCTATGCATATCATTTAAAAAATTCACAATTCCCCAAAGGAAGTATAACTATAATACAATGGAAGAAAGATGTTTAAGTGTTACAAAGAAGAGTCCTTTTGGACTATCATCATAGACACCAAAAAGAATTGGTGCTACCATGTCAAAAATCCAAGTGGACCAACACATTGATATAATTAAGTAAATGTACACATGTACAAAAAAACATGTAAAAGCATATAAAATAAGTGAGATAAAAATATAAGAATGATATGAGATGTTGATTCATTTAGAACCTTGTAAGAATGGAGAAACATAGGTTATTTAGAGAGAATTAAACAAACATATAGAAATCATAATACAAGGGAAGTGCATTACAATAAGAAAACACACAAAAACAACTATACTAGAGTAACACTCAAGTGCATTGCCTGCTTCCCCAACCTCAATTTGTATGATTCAGGGAAGGTATGAAAATTGTAAGAGAATAAACATCCAACCTAAGAGGAATAATAGCTAAGTCTAAACAAGGATCCCCTTGAGGATCACTATGCTCAAGAATATATGTAGGTGAAAGTTGTTTTGAAAGAATGTTAGGTAAATAATTATCAAGATCTATAGTATCATACTCATTATCATTTGCATCATCCAATGTATCTTCTTCATTGATATTAATAAAAAAAGAATCCAAAATACTTGTATTATGTAGAAATTTTTTTGATCATTATTATCAATTTTCTCCACAGAAAGAGGTTGGTCAAAGGAAGGACAAGAAGAATGACAATCATACAATTAGGATTTAGTTGTAGCTTGACTCTACTTTCAACGACCACATGCATGTCAAGTTTATATTTATTCTTTCTAGAGTTTGGTTGTGAGTAAGAAGGATAAGGACACATAGATTCATTTCCATCTTCAAACATGAGAGAAGAAGGAAACATGACAGGTTGAGGTGCAAGAGGAGGAACCACATTAGGTAGCATGTTAGATACAAGATGTAGTTTCTCATAAGAATTGGAGGAATGTGAAGAGATAGGTGTAGAAGGTGTGGTAAAATACCATACATAAGATCCTTAGGCATTCTCAACTCAACAATATTTCTATGCTTATAACATTGATATGATTGGAAAAGATAATCAACATGACTAGGAGGTGTAGTAGGAGTAGAAGGCCAAAATAAGTTAAATTTAGAAAAATTCCTAGGCCTAGAAGGATGGTAAAGATAATGATTTATTGTCTTTATTTTATTATCATGAGGGAACTTGATGAATTTATGAATAGGAGAAACACTATCTTTCATGGAACTCAAGCAAGGTAAACCAAGCTTCAACTAGAATTGATTGGAAGTGGGAACGAAAAAAATTAAAGTATTCACCACTTTATCATACAATTCAATAGACAAGGAAATGGAACCATGAGGTGGATACAATAAACTATTACAATTTTGAGGCTATTAGTTGAATCATAGAAGGCAGGGTGCAAATATTTGGAAAAACATATGTTATTAAATGATGACATCAACCATTAAATTAGGATCAACTAGATAACCATATGAAAAATACTTAGAAAGCCTAGAATCAATGTAAAGAGGGCCATTAGGAGCAAGAATAGTTTCATTATCATCAAAGGTAATAGTAAGGTCTCTAGCATGCCTAAGAGAAGGTTTAGGCTTAGGTTGAAATTGAAGATTAGATTGAATCTTAGGATTAGGTTGAGGTATGTGCTCCATAGTGTTAATGGTATGCTCACCATCTTCCCTCATGTGAGCATAAGAAATGCTTGTAAAAGAGGCAGAAATTTTTTGAGTAATCGTATTAGTATTGTGTTGGGGAAAAAGTTTGGTGTAGATTTAAAGATTTTGATTAGAAGCTTCCACATATTTGTTTCCACTATCATTATTATAAATATATAAGAAGAATTGAATTCAATCAAGCCTTGAATATTACGTTTCAATGTATAAAACCATTTATTATCATGGCTAGGTTGACAATGACAATGACAAGAGCCTTTAGAATCAAAGTGAAGACTTGATGTTGTTGAGAGAAGAAATGATCTAACAAGAGGGAGTGTAATAATATTAGGACTTACTAATCTTCCCATAATAAAATGTGAAGAATCAAAAAGAAAGTAATCTTATGATTAATCTAAAAACAATATAAAAAAGCAATGACACCTATTGATGCAACAAATACTTGATCATCTACTATATTTGTGGCTTTGTTGATCTTGACATGGTTGTTAGGTTTCTAATTTTATTTTTTTGCTAGGTGTGATATCACTCTTATCAATAGGTACATAAGCCATTGAAATGGTGCTCTCAAACTGACTCACTACAAATTGATAACAATGAAGCACACCAAAAAGTCATGAAAAAGAAGTAAACTTAGGAAAAGAATCTTATCTCTAATATATATTGATAAATTAGCAATCTAAACATAGGTTGAATATCACTATCAGACATGGGATAAGAAATTTGAGCATGAAAATTCTTAGATCTACCTATAAAATTGGTCACTTTGTATTTAGGGCCTTGTTTACAATACATTAAATCAGTCAAGGAAACTTGAGGAGTTAGGTTTCTCTTAAATTATTGGATAAAAGGATTAGAATTTTTTTTGAAGGGAATCAATATAATAATGGTAAAGGGTAAAAGCACAAACTTGTGTCACCCTTTTATAAAGGAAATGGCTAACAAAAATATAATTGTTCACCTTTAATGACATAAAATTGGTATTATTATTTTGAATTTGAAAATGAAGTAAACTAATGAAATCTATAGAAATAGATGAAGTTTTGGATTATAATTTTTAATAATTATTTGGAATAAGAATTGATACATTTTCCTAAGTTTTATACATGATTTTTTAGTTGCTAAAAAATGTTGAAAATTAGGGGTCTAGTTCCCACCACAAAATTATATAGAAATAAAATTATTTAACTTTGATCTTAGACTATGCTATAGATAACATATATAGCTAGAACATTCAAAAATAAAAATTGGCTTTAGAACTATATTTTCTCTTTTATAATGATTCAAATTTCAACTCACTTCAAATCGATAGTTTTCATCTCCCACCACATTTTTCAAAACAAATATATTCTAACTAGGACAAAAATTATATATTCTAGAAGAGGACCCTCTCCTCTAGAATGTCATATATTTTAAAATTTTTTTTTGATATGATTTAAAAAAAATCTTTGTCAAAATCAACATCTTTTCAAGTGTTAAAATATGTGCTTGTAGACTTTTTTAATTACAATATACTATATCTAATTAAAACACTATAAATCTAAATGAGAATGTTCTTGAGTCTGAACTCTATAAAATGGTATTTATATGTTATTAAAATAATATCATAAAAAATAGTAAGAGTTATTGAAATGCCACTTTTCTGAAATGATTTTATTTTTTAGTAGGTGGATAAAAATTAGTATAAGACATGCATTTAATAGACATTTCCAATTGGAAAAGTGTGATTCCATATATATCTTAGCTAAAATGAATTTATCTAGATCATATGTTTGAAAAAAATTGATTTTTAGATATAAATACTCAAATTCCATCGCTCTGATAAGTTAGCCTGAAAGGTGACACAACTTTGTACTTTTACCCTAATATGAACAATACCATTTAAAGGCCTTGCAAAAAAAGGTGCAAGAAAATAAATTGGCTAAAATTTTATGGTCATGGGCATAACCACTACATAAGACTTGAAAAGCTTTAAGATAAGTCATGTGATCACCCTTACCATTATAAGTATGAAGATGGGCCTTATCAAATTTATAAGAGACAACACCACAAATAATGTCTAAGGACAAAAGAATACCCATATCACATGTTGGAAAATTGAACTTGGATTGAGTAAAGAAAATAAGTTGTTTCTACAAGGAAGAAATGGTTTGAGAAAGGCTAATGATGGTGGAATCATTAGTGAAAATAGTTGGCAATGGTATATCAAAAATAATGAGAAGAGTGTATGAATTAGTAGGAATATAAGGTTCTTTGGGTGGGATAGTAGGAACCCTAATAGTAGGAGGATTAGGACATGTAATACTATTGTGTGAAGGTTGTGAGATAGGCATTGAAGTAGACATAACACTCATAGGGGGAGAAGGAATAAGAAGACTTATAATGGGAGGATTTTATGGTTGAATAGATGTACTTACAATAGGAGGAACATATGTAAGAATGCTAGATATAGGAGTGCAAATAGGAAAGGAAGGCTCAATACCAATGACAGGTGGAAAAAATCCTATTTCATGTGAAACTTAAGATAAAGAATTTAACATGTGAATGGAAATGGTGTGTAAGAATACACATAAAATTAAAATGATGTACATAATTATGTATCAATTTCTTAAGAGCATCAAAATAATAAATAGTATAGGTATTATGGTTCTCCTTAATAAGCTAATCGTACATCATCCCAATCTTTGTAGCCAACTTATAAAATTGTTGGAGCATAACTCTTAAAGCCTCGTCTTCATCATGAGCTGATTACAAAGAGTTATTCTCTATGGAATAATTAGAATCATGGGATACCAAAGAGTCACTAAGGTTTCTAAAGAGGTGGGGAGAAGATAATAAAACAAAGGAAGTCACAAGTCTATGAATTCTCCAAATATGAATGCTATAGGTAGGACTTAAGGGTAAAAGAACAGATTTGTGTCACCTTTTAGGATACCAAAACCTATTTTGGTCAAATCTCATTTCTCTATCAAAACTCTTTTTTTTTTCAAAAACTAAAAATACCCTTTTGATAGATCTCAGATTCAATATTTTCATTACATAAATTTCAACATGTTTTGATTATTTATAACTTCAAAATATTATAAGTCGATATTAAACCATTTCAAAAAATGCTCATTCAAAAAAGGAAACAAAATAGCAAAGCACATCAAAAAAATTTTAAAATCAATATTTATCTCTAGAGGAGATAGACCTCTTTAGGAATATGTAATATTTTTTCAAAGAGGTGTAGATTTGATAGGGAAGTTTTGGCAGGAGGGAAAAATTGTTTGATTCTGATAAGGTCGACCTTAAGTACTTATAACAAAGAAAATATACATCAAAAATAATTATTTCTTTTTTTGTTCCCTAGATATACATGTCATTTATAAGATATTTTCAAATCAGAACAAAAAAAGATAATTTGCATATACTTGGTTGATGAGAACTACACCCTATATTTTTTACAGTTAAAAAATGGGCTTCAAAATTTAAAAAAATGAATAAGTTCTTAATCAAAAAAGTTGAAAAAATTATAGGCATAAAATTCATCCAATTCTACACATTTTATTAATTTACACCATCTTCAAATTCTAAACACAAATACCATTTTTTATGTCTTTAATGTTGAGCTGTTGCATTTTGATATCATTCTTTTCTATAAAAAGGTGACACAGGTTTGTGCTTTTACCCTTAAGGTAATAAAGTTGATACACAAGGAAAGGCAAAAAGAAGATCATATAAAGGGAATTTAACCTTGAGGTATGAATGAAATCTAGAAGACAAATAAAACAATGTAATCTAATGAAAGTAAATTCATACAACATGCACAGAGAAATCAAAAGAGATGTATTTAGCTAGATAAAGCAATCTAACTCCAAAATGAAAAGGAGGAAATAAGTTGAGTTCACCAAAATGTATAAGGTGAAATGTAAGGCAGTCAAATAGGTCTCAGTTACTTCACATTTGGGGGTGGGTTGACCTTATACCTCAAGGGGAAGTTAAGGAGATTGATCCTTTCAAATTCCAACTTTGAGGTAATTAGATCCAAGAATATTAGTGCAAACTAAGGGACGAAGGAGCACTAATGCAAATGAAGATCTAATGATTATAGAATTAGAGATAGAATGCACTATATCAATGGAAAGTAGATCTACTGAGATGAAGAAAGCAATTAAATGACTTACCTTGAAAAGTAAAATAGAATATTGTATTTGATTTTCTAATTTTTGCAACTCCAAACAATGAGAAAATCTTGTTCTAAATCTAAAATAGTGAGATCTTTGAAACCCAAAAGTCTTTAGGCTCCTTATCAGGGTCAATCTAGACTAGCAAGGTCAATTTGGAGTGATAGGGTCAATCTAGGGTAGAATCAAGGTCACATTGTGTCCTTGATCAATAGTGTCTAATCACAAAATTATGTTTGAATCTTTGAAGTTATACAAAAAAAGGTATCTAAATCTATTCTTTATTTTCCCTTTTCAAATCTGCAACCTGCAAGAAAAAGGGTTTTGTTTTTTTTATGGTACGTTTGCCTTAGTCAAACCCTACTCCAGTAATTAACCTTGAAATTAAACTAATTGAAATGCTTGAAATATAAAGTAAATGCATGAACTGACCTTACAATAGTAGCATATCTCATATCAAATGCAATATGCTCACTTTACCAATTGAATGGATCAAGATGATATGAATATTGAAGAAGGATGAGTGTAGAAGCCCCATCTTGATGAAAAGCTTCACTATCACCAATGAAGGAAGCTAGATCTTGAAAGGTTTTGGAATGAACATGTAAGAGATGTTGAAGCCCCCAAATGAACTCCTTGAAGCTCCTCAAAAGAACCTTGGATGTAAGAGACCTCCTCTCCAATGGCTTGTTAAAGGATCTTCTTGATGCTTAAACACCTGAGTGTGTAGATTGCTTTCATGGATGCATGTTTGGATTGCTTGTGCATGTGTATAATGGACAAAAAAGAGGCAAATGGCTAGGCTTAAAAAGGGTTCAAAATAAACTTTCTCTGACCAACTAATCAGGCACATAATTAATACCTCGGATTGATGTCAACAAAGGGTCCAAGAAGAGGATCCAAAAATGGGTCCTTATTAGGGATGCACTGCATCATCAAGAATGTACTACACCATCAAGGATGCATTATGTCCCTAATTCCAAGGTCCAAAATTTTGGGATTCCCTTAGGGTTGAGAATAGGTCTTGATTTTAGAAAACTGGGTATAGATCTCAAGAAAACCTAGTTTTGATATAGAAAAGGGATTTTGAGAGATATAGGGAAGGAAATGGTGGACCCAAGTGGATAGTTCTTGCCTCAAACTTTGTGACATGAAATAGGAATACGAAAGAGGATCTATTAGGTCCTAACCTAATTCCATATAGAAGGAATAAAGAGAGATGAGAAAAAAGGGGAAAATGACATTAAATGCAAGCCTAGAATTACATCTCACTAAATAGGTGCTAAATCATCATCAAATTGAAGTGCTTCAAATTTAAGATGATACAATAAAAAGAGTTGTTATTTGAATAATATATTTTTGTTTCTCTCCTTAATAGGTAAGAAATCTAGGCTTCTAATGATATAACTTTGTATTATAATTGCTTGTATTATTACTATTTCAAATGGTTGCATTGTGAAATTATTTTTTGTAGGAAAATTAAATCTAAATTAAAAAATGTTGGGCACATGCAAGGTTATGGTAAAAAATAATATGAATACAAATGGGATGCATATAAGGTCTAAATAAAATCATGATATGGATTATGGTTATCCCAGATAATACATGTACCCTAGTAAAAGTTTATTCTTCTTCTTATAATTTTGTAGGATACCACAAGAGGAAGGCATTGGAGGTTGAATGGACTTGAAGGGTTTTTGTTAAGGAAATGGAATTCTTGAATTGATTCGTCCATAATGAAAGGATTAGGAATGATAAAATTCTTTAACACTTTCAAAATATATTTAGAATTATTAGAAAAGTATGAATATATCCTATTTTGAAAGAAAACAAATCTCTCACACACATAAAAGTCCACCTCTCTCACCCTCTCTCTAAATCCTAAAACTTATTACTTAAACCAAAAAATCAAAACCAAAACCTATTACCTTAGTTCATAAAATCAATCTATCTATCTTTCCTCCACTCCCTCCCTCCCTATATTCACCATATCAAAATCTCCTCCCATTCTCATATCTATCAATCTATATCAAAGTCTCCTCCCATTCTCATATTTATCAGTCTATCTTGTTTTCCTTTCCCTTCCCACATATGTTTATATCCCTTTATTTCTCTTCATATTTATCATTTCTCCATTTATATCTCTCCTTCTCTATTTGTATTCTTCAGTGCCTACTTCTTTTATATTTATTTATTCTACCATCTTTACCTTTTACCTTTTACCTTTTACTTCTTTATATCTCTATCACTCTATATCTTATCATTTATCTACCTCCCCCCTTCCTCTATCTTTGCTGAAAAATGTGAGGTGCACTTTTGACCTTACAAACAAAACCAAAATTCATGGACTATCTGTCCTCCTAGCTTTAGTGAATGTCGATCAATGACTTTTATATTTATTTATTCTATCATCTTTACCTTTTACCTTTTACTTCTTCATATTTCTCCCATTCTATATCTTACCATTTATATACCTCCCCTCTTCCTCTATCTTTGTTGAAAAATGTGAGGTGTACTTTTGACCCTGCGAACAAAACCAAAATTCATGGGCTATTTGTCCTCCTAGCTTTAGTGGATGTCGATCGATGATACCTTTTAACGGACAAAAGTCCGTATTACATCAATGGGTCTTTCACGCTAACTGCTTACTGGCCGCCTTCAAATATTGCTTTGACTAAATCTGGAAATTTTTGTTCTACTCAGACTAAATTTTGTAGGCGTGAGAACTACGAAAGAGCCTTCAATTATCGCTTTTCAATGTTTCCAAATTTTATCGAAGGCGACTGAAAAGTTCCCTGACATGAGCGCCACGACGCTGCCATAGAAAATTCCTCTACAAGTCCTCATTAAGTCTGCATGAGCTTCTCTATCATCTCTGCAATCCGAGCCTTTTCTGACATTAGTTTGCAAAACATATGGCGGCAATCTTGCCCATTCTCATCTTTATGTTTTTCCTTGCCCACTGTACTTCCCTTTCGCAAGACGGGGTGACTTTGCTTCAAATAAAAAATGAGAATTGGAGGGACACGCGTAATGCGTTGAGCAACTCGAACGAGGCTCAGCCAAATCCATGCAGATGGACAGGAATATCTTGTGATCCATTCATCGCAGTTTCTGCTGTTAATATAACGGGTGCCTCTATTTCGGGCAACTTGACTGCTGCTATTTGCGCCCTTCCTCATCTCACTTCGTTGATTCTGCAATGCAATGCTTTCAACGGTCCCTTTCCACGCAAACTTTTGAGTTGCAAGCGTTTGCAGATCATCGATTTATCGACCAACCAGTTTTCTGGTAAGCTGCCCGCTCGCATCTACCAATTGAGGGACCTCAAAGTGTTGAACTTGGCAGACAATATTTTCACTGGATCTGTTCCAACATTCTTGGGCAATTTGTCTCAGCTGGAGTTGTTGGATATGTCAGGCAATCAGCTCTCAGGAAGTATTCCAAGCAGTTTAATGGGTCTCTCGAATTTGAGAGTACTGAAGCTGTCTGAAAATAATTTGTCTGGACAAATCCCAGCCACCATTGGCCAACTGAGGAGTTTGCGAAGTTTTGATCTCACCGACAATAAGATGCAGGGCATACTTCCGTAGGGAATCTCCAATCTGACATATCTGGATTCTCTAATTTTGTCTTCCAATCGGCTAACCGGAGAGATACCTGCTGAAATAGGCGAGCTGCGGCAATTGAGATTGTTCATGGTGGACGACAACCAGCTCACTGGACGGTTGCCGCAGAGTTTGGGTACGTATTCTCATCTCCGGGACGTTGAAATGTATAGGGGGGGGGGGCGCTCTATAACATCGATGCCTCTTCGAACAATCTCAATGGTACTCTGCCCTTCTCCTTGGGAGACTGCCCTTCCCTTTTCGCTCTTCTTGTGTCTAACAATCACCTTAGCTGTAAGATTCTTCCTGCGCTTTGGGGTTCTGATAATCTTGAATATTTGTATTTGGGAAACAATAACTTTGAAGGCAAGATTTCAGTTGAAATTGGTGGAGCGAAGAAGCTGAAACGTTTGAACATAAGCAACAATCTATTTGAAGGAAGATTTCCGGCACAAGTTGGGCAGCTGAAAGAGCTTGAGAATTTCGATGCCAGCAAGAATCGGTTGTCAGGTCCCATTCCTCACGAGCTCGCCGGCTTACGTTCTGTAAGCAGTATAAAGCTGGATCATAATTCTCTTTCTGGAGAAATACTCGAAGAAATGATGTCGCTGAAGATGCTCAGTGAGCTCAATTTGGATCACAATCGGCTGACAGGGGAGATCCCTGCAGCTCTAAATGACATGGCATATCTTGACATGTCAAACAATTTGCTTTCAGGAAGAATTCCTCCACAGCTAGGATGCCTGAAACTAAATGTTTTCAATGTATCCTACAATAGTTTGTTTGGACCGATTCCAGAGGGTCTAGATAGGACGGCTTACGTGGAGAGCTTTCTGGGCAATTCAAAGCTATGCGGCGGTCGGAATGTCATGCTGCCTCCCTGTTCTTCTCATCGCAACTTGTCATCATGGACAGTAGCGACCATTCTGTTACCGCTATTAATTATAGCGCTTGTGGCCTTGTGCTCCATTTGTCTCTATGTCTGGTCTCTCAGGAAGCAGGGTAGCCCGCCGACGTGGAAAGTAACGTCGTTCAATTCGATCCAACTGGACGAGTTACACATCCTCCGAAATTTGAAGGAGAGTAATGTTATTGGGTCCGGAGGTTCTGGCAAAGTATACAAGATATTTCTGGAGAACGGGCAAGTGGTGGCTGTTAAGAAGACCAGAAACAATGTGAGCAGAAGGGGGAAAAGATTTATCGGAATTAAAGATGAGCAAGCTGAAGAGGAAAAAGACGGGGTCGAAGTAGAGGTGAATGAAATGGGACTCATCTGACACAGCAACGTCATAAAGCTGCTCTGTTGCATTTCAAGTGAGGAGTCCGAGTTTAAGCTGCTGGTATACGAGTTCATGCCAAACGGCAGCTTGTATGACCGTTTGCACACGCACAGTGGATCACTGGAATGGCCGATAAGATATCAAATTGCTCTCAGAGTAGCACGAGGGCTTTGCTATTTGCATCATGACTGCTGCCCTCCAATACTGCACAGGGATGTGAAATCCAACAACATCTTGCTTGACTGTGACTTGGGGGCTAAAATTGCAGACTTTGGCATGTCCAGAGAGCTTGACAAGCTTGGTGACGAGTACACAGTTTCCTTTTACGTAGGGTCCCATGGATATATAGCCCCTGGTACGTTGAACAATTTCTCATTTCCGGATTCTACTAATTTAGTTTTCTCTGACGAGTGATTTTTGAAAGTGGTATTTTTGTTTTTCCAAAAATGTGGTCGAATACGTAGAGTATGCAGAAAGGCTAAAGCTGAACGAGAAAAGTGACGTGTACAGCTTCGGAGTGGTAGTGCTTGAACTGGTGAGCGGTAAGAAGGCTACGGGCGAGGCCGTGTATGGAGTGGACGAGGACATTGTAAGCTGGATACGGAATACAATACGGACGTGCAAGGAAGTAGACGTCCAAGTGCTGGATCAACGTTTGGGCCTCATTTGGTTGTTGGAATATGAGTGGAATAAGAAAACGAAATTAGAATATGTTTTATATTTGCTATTTGGTAAGCTCAATCGGAATTGGGAATAGGAAGACATATTCCAATTTTGCCCCTAAAATGAGCATATGTCTATGCCAAAAAATATCTGTTATTGGAATAGGCCATTTCCATTCCCATTCCGATTTTCCATTAAAAAATATTTTTTATTAATTTTTTTTTTTCGATTTTTGTTTTTTTTTTGTACTTTTACTTTTTGAATTTTTTTTTAAAACATTTTTAAAAATTATATCTATTTGTTTAAAAAAATGAAAATGAAAATGAATTAACTAAAAAAATAATAAATTAAAATTTATTTTAGGAAAAATGTTTTTAAAAATACAAAACTTAACCTTATTCCTATTCTATTTTTGTACAACCAAACAATAGATTAACATATTCCAGTCGAATTCCAAGTGCACCAAACATGATTGAAATTGTCTATTTTTATTCCCATTCCTCATTTCCATTCCCATTCTATTTTTCTATTCTAATTTTCTATTCCTATGCAAGCAACCAAACGGGGCCTTGGTGAATGAGAAATGCATAGAAGAAATGATGCGCGTATTAAGTGTGGGTTTGTTTTGCACAAATAGGTAGCCCAGCAGGCGACCTTGTGAAAAATTTAACTATTGCATTTACTGATTATTAATCTCTTATCATAAACGATTATTAAACTATTGAAAATAAATTTCCAGCTAATATCGAAAAATAAAACAACTGCAACTTCACTTATAAAATACGGAAAGAAATAAACAACACAATGAACACAATATTTTTGGTCAAATTGTCCCTGGAAAAACCCCTAAGGGAAAACCAGTTCTACAGATGAGAAATTATATTAAATTTCAGAAAATCAAGAGATACAAAATTCTTTGCCTCTTACTGGCAGAATTCTGACAACCTCCTAATTTATCCCGCTGATATTTCCCACTACTATTCCCATGCTAACACTGCGCCCTTGCTAACACTGCAAGACTGTTTGCTAACACTGCAAACATTTCTCCAAACTTCATATTCTCCAAATGCCCCCTAGACCCCCTTTTATACTACTCTCATTGGTAAACCAACGGCCGACATTGATTTACAATCGACGGTGGAGATATAAAACAACTTACCAACCCTAACAAAATTGGTTTCTAGTTGCTTCTAAAAGAAGTCAATTATTTAAAAAATAATTGTCCTTTCTCTAACCAATTTGTTAGCAAAAACAATTAGATACTAAATAATAGCATATGGACAAACAACTGTCCAAGCTAACAAAACTAACACTCCCTCTTAGCGAGGAAGCTGTTCTGCAGGACACCTAACTTATCTTTGAAGAAGATAAAATTTTCCTTCCCCAATGCCTTAGTTAGAATGTCTGCTACCTGCTCCTCTGTAGGTATATATTGTAGCTGAACAACTCCCTTTTGTACACAATCTCTAATGAAGTGATATCTGATATCTATATGTTTAGACCTATCATGAAACACTGGATTCTCAGACAACTTGATGCAACTCTAATTGTCACAATGTATCACAGTAGTCTCAACCTTCTGACCAAACAAGGCTACTAACAACTTCCGAAGCCATATAGCTTCACATGTCGCCATGCTAGCTACTATGTATTATGCTTCTGCTGAACTCAGAGCCACAGACTTTTGCTTCCTATTGAACCAAGATACAACTCCTGATCCCAAGCTAAAACAACATCTTGAAGTTCTCCTTTTGTCTATTGTACTTCCTGCCTAATCTGCGTCAGTATAGCCTATCAACCTGATACCTTCACCTCGAACATATCTGATCCCATACTTGACTGTACCACGCAAGTAACGTAGCACATGCTTAGCCGCTATCCAATGCATTCTCTTTGGTTCAACCATGAACCGACTAAGAGAGTTTACTGCAAATGCTATATCTGGCCTAGTATTGACCAAATACATAAGCGAACCAATCAACTATCTATATAAAGTGGGATCTACATCCTTCTCCTTAGATGTATCTACCTTCCTCCAATTCGTGATCATGGGTGTAGACATGGCTTTGCAATCCTCCATCCCGAATTTCTTCAAGATTTCAATGCAATATTTTCCTTGACCAAGGAAAATCTCCCCATCTGTCTGCCACACTTCCATGCCTAGAAAGTAGTGCATAAGTCCTAAATCCTTCATCTCGAACTCTTCTGCAAGGTTCCTCTTGCAATCCACTATGAGCCCTAGTGAACCTGTAAGACATAGGTTGTCCACATAAAGAACAAGAATGAGAATCTCACCCCCAACCACCAAGTAGTAGAGGTTAGCATCTGCTTCAATCTTCACAAAGCCCATTTTCTGCAAGTATGTATCAATGCGCTCATACCATGCTCTAGGAGCCTGCTTGAGTCCATATAATGCTTTCTTCAATCTGCACACGTGGGTCTCTTTGCTGTGTGCTACAAAGCCTTCTGGTTGTTCTATGTATACCTCCTCCTTCAACTCACCATTGAGGAATGCTGTCTTGACATCCATTTGATGGATTTGCCATCCCATCTGTGCTGCAAGTGAGATTACAGCTCGTATAGAAGTATACCTAGCAACAAGAGCAAATGTCTCCTCATAGTCTATTCCCTCCTTTTGAGAGAACCCCTTTGCCATGAACCTCGCCTTGTATTTCTCGATGCTACCATCTATACCGTGCTTTATCTTATAGATCCAGCGTGATCCAACTACAACCCTATCTGTTGGTCTAGGTACTACCTCCCACACATCATTCTGCATTATTGAAGAATATTCCTCAATCATAGCATCTTGCCATACCTGATGTTCTGCAGCTTCCCGATAGCTAGAAGGCTCACTATCTACCAACTGACTAACCAATGCTGCATAGTCATTGAACTTGGCTAGTTGTCTTCGCTGTCTAGTACTCTTTCTAGGAGCTCCCACAAACTCCTGAGTATCCCTTTATGTATCTGGAACCTCATGGTTCCCGCTGCCAACTATAGAGGATGGAATTTCAACCTCTAAGTCTTCTAGATGCATTTCCTGTTGCACCTGTTGCTCCATACTTTGTGAATCTTCACTAACTGAGTCTACACTTGTACTGGTAATTGTACTTGAGCTTTGTTACTCTTGACTTGGTCTTGGAGCTTCTATTGGCTGCTCACTTTGATCATCTGCTGGCAAATCTCTAGATCTCCTGAATGCCTTGTCCTCCATGAACTTGACATCCCGTCTGACAATAATTCTTTTAGTCACTGGAATGAAAATCCTGTATGCTTTTGAGGTCTCACTGTACCCAACAAAGTACCCCCTCTTTGCAGTCTGATCTAACTTTATACATGTATCTCCAGGAATATGGCAATATGCCAAACTTTCGAATATCCTGAAGTGACTAACATCTGGCTTCTTCCCTGTGAAAGCCTCCTCTGGTGTCATCTTCCCTAGCACCTTGTGTGAAACTCTATTATGAATGTAGATTGATGTATTACACGCCTCTGCCCATAAGTAATAGGGCATGTCCTGGTCATGTAGCATAGCTCTTGCTGCCTCCGATATAGAACGATTCTTCCTCTTAGCAACTCCATTTTGTTGTGGATTGTAAGGAACAATCCATTCTCTCTTGATTCCTTCTCTGGTGCAGAACTCTTGGAAGACATTTCCTTTGTACTCGCCTCCATTGTCTAACGAAAGAACCTTTATCTTCTTTCTTGTCGATTTCTCCACAAGAGCATTGAACTCTTGGAATCGACTGAAAACCTCATCCTTAGTCTTCAAGAAGTATATCCAGGTCTTTCTAGAGAAATCATCAATAAAAGTAACATAGTACTCATATCCTTTGAGAGATTTTATCGACATCGGTCCACAAACATCTGAATGTACTAGATCAAGAACACCCTTAGATCTGGTCTCACTCCTTGGAAAAGATGCTTTCGCAAACTTCCCCAACACACATCCTTTACATACATCATCATGCTCTGTGCTCACCTCTAGAACACCTGTCACGGTCTCACAAAGCAATCTAGGTGCTCCATGATGAATATGGCCCATCCTCTTATGCCATAGCTCTCCAAGATCTCTAGGATTACTGTTGCTCATAAGTGCCTTAGGAGTATCAAACTGCAATCTATAAAGATGACCACTCCTAACTCTAATAGTTATGGGTGATTTCCAATCCTTGTGCTTAATCAACACATTTGTCCCTCTAAGAGTACATTATACCCCCTATCTTGAAGAATAGATACAGAAATCAAATTCATACCTAAGCCTAACACATATAACACATCATGAAGTGGAATTATCTTTCCATTCTCCCTCTGAAACTGAACAATCCCTTTCCCAACAGGGTTGAGTTTGGACAAGTTTCCCATAGAAATTTGGATGTTGGTGTCCTCCTCCTTGTAACTGGAGAAGTACTCTCTAACTCCTGTCATATGAAATGATGCCCCACTATCTATATACCAAACACACTGTGAGGTTGAGCTAACCATACAAGCTATGAGTGCAAACTCATCTTCCATTCTACTGGAGAGTTCTTCTGCACTTGCTGAAGCTACCACCTGCTTCTTACCCTTCTTCCTCTCTGGGAAATCACTGACATAGTGGCCAAACTCATGACATCCAAAGCATTTGACCTTAGTGCTTGATTCTTTCCTAGTTGAGTTTCATGCCCAATTCTTCAGACGGCTTTACCACCTTAAGTATGTCATTGTTTCTTCTACTTATGCAGGCCTTAATATATATCTCCTAGATCAAGGAAATGACCCTATATGTTCCATGTGGTTGGATAATTAATTACTTTATTTCAAGGTATTATCCATGGTCAGATGGATGGACTATGGATTTGATCTTTTTGATATTTGTACTTTGAGGAGTTCATATTGTACCTTGTATCATGCTAAGATGAAATAATACATATTTATTTATGTCAATGTATACTTGTTAGTTGATTCTGAGGTACATGACATATATTAGAATAATAAATTATTTTCTTATTAATTAAATCATTTTAATTTAATTATTAAGTCACTTATTATCTCTAGTTTACTTAAGCTAAACTTTAGGCATATAATAATTAGTGAATTTATTAATTATTATTATGGAACCTAGGATATTTACCTATTAGGGTTTTGATCTCCTTTTCTAAGGAGTGATCTCTTTGTAATATATTCATTCACTTTTGATTAGTAGCAATTCCTCTTTTTGCTCATCAATAATATCTCATTCGTGGATATGTGAATTCCAACATCCATAACTTTTGTTTCTCTATTTTTGTGATAGGTTTTGGTATGCAGGTGATTCTTGGGAGCTATGAGGTTGGTCTTTTATCAACTTCAACATGGTATCAGGGCTCCAGATCTTCATACCCTTTTTATGTTTATGAGAAGTTTGGCTTGGCTTTCAGATTTGTGTTTTTTTTTTTCTTTCGAAGGCTTTCATTTTTTTGGATTTATTTTGTATTGAATCTAGGGGGTCACTAATTTTTGGGTCACTTTGAGGCCAAACAGACATCACTGTTGAGCTCAGACTACCCAAAAACCCCTATTTTCATATAAAATACATCCAATTTGGACACAGTTGAAATTTGAGGCTTAAAATTTTCACATTTCTTGAGGTGATGATTTTTTATTTTTAACACATTTCTTGATGTAGAGATTTTCTAATTTTTGGCACACTTCTCAAGGTAATATATGATATTGGTGGACATACTTTCTGAGATATTTTGGCATAGATCCTAAGGCAAAAAAAGTCATTTTGCCTTTCTAACACTTTTTTGACCTACATGTGGATTTTTGGCCATTACTTATCTAGACTCTATTTTTCACAAATGAGATATCGTCAAAAATATGGTTCCGATCCCATTGTGATTGTGTAGTTTATTTGGACTTTTCATTTTTTTTTGTTTTTGATTTATGCATTCAAATTTAGAGGTTCTATTTTGCACTTTGGGAGACATATCTTGAGGCAATCTATTTTCCACATTCTACTCCGGGCACATCCCATTTAGGTTTTTCCTTTTTTGCATTCTAGTAGATATCTTAGTTATTTTAGGTTTGGAGATCGATTAGCCTTATGTCTCTTTTGTTTTGACATCATTTTGTAGTATTTTTGCAAACCCACTAAGATAAAGTGCCACTCTATTGCATTTCGAAATCTTGCACATCTTTGTGCTTTGTTGTACTCGCACTACATTACAAAGTGCCTTGGGGGGTTTCATGTTTGCCATATTCATCATCTTCCTTTGTCAAGTGAGTGTTCCTTCTATGATATTAGCCTCATGATGTGTCGGTAACATGTGCGATTATAGGTGTTTGTACTTCTTTTGCACTCTCAATGTTCCTGGCTCTTCTTTCTATAGGAAATATTGCATTCAGTTTTAGTGTCCATGTCTTATCTCTCAACATTATAGGGGGGTTATTTTTTTTCTATTTCTTTCTTGGTTTGATGGAGTGAGCTATGTATTCAATATTTGATCCTATATACTAGGCAATTACAGTGGCTAGATACCTATGCATTTCGAGATGGATCATTTACCATATAGACATTCTTTCATTCCTATTTTTGGAGGCCATGAATAGACCTTCCATCTTTATTTGATCAACTCTTTAGACTTAGTCTTCTTTACCTGGTCATGTTGTATACAATGGAGGTTCTTCAGATCAACAGTTTGACAGTATTTGCAGCTTCATGCTTCAACAGTGTTCTTCATGGTCATCCTTTTGTTCCTATCTTCTAGAACATTCTTTTCATCTCTTTTTGGAGTAGGTTTTTTCCCATGTGGTTTTCTCCATTTCTCCTATTTTCAGAGATTTGGTTGTGCTTGGATATCTCATCAAGCCTTGTTGCGAGGACCCAATTTTCCTTTAAGTAGTTTCTAGGATTTTAGCTACTCCCTAAGTTTATCTTAAGGTGGGGTGTTAGAGTAATACAATATTTTCTTATTAATTAAATCATTTTTATTTAATTATTATGTCACTTATTGTCTCTAGTTTACTTAAGCTAAAATTTAAGCATATAATAATTAATTATTTCATTGGTTATTATTATGGAACCTAGGATATTTGCCTATTAGGATTTTGATCTCCTTTTATAAGGGTTGATCTCTTTGTAATATATTCATTTACTTTTGATTAATAGTAATTTCTCTTTTCTCTCATCAAGAATGTCTCATTTGTGGATCTATGAATTCTAGCCTCCATAGCTTTTACTTCTCTCTTTTTGTGATAGGTGTTTGTATGCAGGTGATTCTTGGGAGCTATGGGGTTGATCTTTCATCAACTTCAATAGCATATTGATGCAATTTATGATGCAATTTCAAGAAGTATAAAAGGGAGGGTAGTACTAGAAAAAAAGGCCTTGTTATAATTTGGAAATTTTATGGATATTAAAGATAGAAATGTGCATCACTTTCTCTAAAGATAAAATAGAATTGATCTAAATTATGTTATATTTATCATTGATTATGGAATGGATGTAATCAATGATTAGGTTTGCATGAATATCATGGGATTGATAAATAAGTTAAATTTTGCTAGGTCTTGGTTATTTTTAGCAAGGAAGAAGTAATAAATTGGGAACATTTACTTAGTGCATCAGAGTGAATGTATAGTAGGAGTATATTATGTAGTGCATATTTTATAAGCTAACAGTAGATTAGATAGTCCTCCTCAAGTAGAAATATTAGGGAACCTTGTGAGGAAATAAGGTATTAGTGAACTTTGATTTATTGAAGATCACATGCAATGTAAATATTGAATGTTAACCAAAGTATTCATATCATGTAACATTAAATATTTCATGCAACCAAGCAATCAAATAATACATATCATGTCAGTTAAATTTTAAAAAAACTTATATATTTTAGAAGTATTATAGTTCATCATCCTTGATATGGTGTTTCCTCTAGTATAAGTTCCCTTGGTTACCACACTAGGAATTCTAGGACTCACAAACCATTCATGTTTAATTAGTAATGTTTTACATTGTTCTCGCAACTTTATGTTAGTAGATGAGAGCCAAACTTTGTAAAATTTTCTTCCTTAGTTGGTTTTAGAATCTGATTTTCCAATCTACCTTATTTTGTGGGTTTTAGGATTGTCGTTATCAGAAGGAAGGACAATTATTAAGATGTTTTAGATAGTTGTACAAAACCCCCTTGAAAAATTTATCATTAACTCCTTTCACACCCCTCTCTCAATTTATTATTCTCAATATTCATTCCTTTAAGTTCTTCTCTTTTCCTCAACTGCATATACTTTAAGCTTTCCTCCTTCACAACCTAAAGATAATTCTATGATTTTTTTTGGGTTTTCGGCTTGTTTATTTCTTTTTTTTCATGGTCCCTTGGTTATACAAGCTACGATATAGAACAAAAACTAATCTAATTTTACTAGCTAGCAACCTAATTATAAATTGCCATTGCTACATAGTTTTCCTCTTCTCTTTCCAATGCAACCTATAACCCCTTTTTCCTTCTGTTTCCTTGCAATAATCCGCATCTATCTTTTTCCTCATATCATGAATCCCTCAAGTTCCCACCTATGTATTTAATTTTAAATAAAAAAATGGACCTCTCTATCTCATTATCTAATACAACATCTCTTAGAAAACCATTCAATAATAATTCTCTAAAAAAAAATTCAAGACCGAACATTGCCAAAACAAATATACAAATGAGACCTTCTTTGTCACCATAATTTGACCTAAGATAATTAAGATCTCCCAATTGCATAAATATTTTCTAGAGGAAAATACCATAAATAATGTTGAATATTAGTTTGAAATTATACTTGAATAAGGTTTTTTTTAGCTTGAACTATTGAATGTGTCCTAGTTCTGAAATTCTATAAATTTCTTGTTCAATTTAACTAGATATATATAAAATTCAAGGTGAACATTCACTCAAAATGAGTTATTGGCAAGGTATAAATGGATAGCACCAAATTAGCATAAATGGTCATCTATCAAGTAGCACCTAGAACAAGAAAGTTGAACTCAAATTTTGAAATCATGGGTGGCAAGTACATGAAAGTATGAAATAAAGTTGTTGTACATGATAAATTTCACTATTCATATTTTCAAACATTTAGTATGAGGGTTATTTACCCACTCATATAAATAAAATTATATTTTACTGAAGAATCATCTTTTACATCAACATGTGACTAACATTTTTGTGCATCAATATAACAATGTTATTAAGACTGCAAATAATAACGACTACTCTTTTTGCACTTATTATTATATACATTTTTTTTCTATTGATAAATTATACTCAAATATCTAATTCAATATTACATAAGCATAAAGATAATTGAGAAATATGATAAATACATAAATTTAAATGACAACACTCTTTATTGTGATTATTGACAATATTAATATATTATTGATGCACATTATTATATATTACTAAATAATGAAGATCTCTCCTAATTGTTATCACATTGTTGACATTAGATTTCTATTTTCTTAATTAAAATATCAATGATAAAAAATACATCCAATAATTCATATTCATTCGTTTGACTTGTCCATAATGCTACATATCATTTATCCTTTCTACCTTTAAAAAGGTTTAAAGCCTCCATTCGCACATTTATACGCATGGCTTTAGCTCTGTTTATTTTATTTTTTATAACATAACATTTATCATGTTTTAATTACTTCCTTACCATATATATATTATTGCCTTGAACGCATTAGTTTTGAATCTTTACGAATACTGGCACTCTTGTATATGGCGCTTATCATGCTTCCATTTCTAGGCAAGATTTACTCAGAAAGCATTAGACCCAACCAACAGGTGGTTGCTTTGCTAAGCACAGATGAATTGTAGTCAATGTTTTATTGCACCGTAGCGAATGAATCAAAATAATGAAAGGACATAATCACAGAAAACAATAGGTTTTATTTATGCGGAGCAACTAATGTTTAGGAACAAGAATAGACGAGGAAAGAAACACGGGTTTCAATAGAAATCTGAAGCAGCACCGACTTTTTTGAGTAGTTGTGATCGTGGTGGTGGAGGTGAAGGGCATGGAGAGGAGCCACAGAGGCTGGGACTAGAATCAGCTGACTGCTCCATTTTTATGAGCACATTATGATTATTATGGCCTGACAAGGCAACCTCTTTGTATAGTAATGTTGGTGGTGGTGGAGGGCATGGAGAATGGCCACAGGTTGAGCTAGAAACAGTTGACTCCTCCATTTTTAGAGCTGCATTATCATTTGATAAAGCCACTTTTTTGTGTAGTGCTGGTGGTGGGGGAGGGCACGGAGAGCTGCCGCAGGTAGAAGCAGCCGACTGCCTCAAATTTGTAAGGGCGTTTGAAGTATTTGGGAGGTTGTATCGAGCCGATACATGAGCCAGAAAACCAATTGCAAGGGAGAGAAGAACAAGCATTAATATTGTGCTTATTTTAATGCGCGCCAAACTTCCCATGTTCGGAGTTGCGTGTCTTTACAAACTCAAAATGCAGAGAGGATTCTTAATGATCAGATTGCAGCCCAAAGATTGAGATGGTGTGCAATACATCATGGCCACCTATTTAAAGGCGGGCGATAACCTAGGGATAATGTCTTCGGAAGCGATGCATTCAAAGTCGTATGCCGTTTTGGAGACAATGCAATTGGTTAACTATTTTTGTTTTGGAAACGTGTAGAGATTTATTAGTTCCTGCCTTTGGCAGGAAATCTATTGGATCTCTTCAATTTCTAAAATCAATTAATTTGTCTAATAAGATTTCAGAATTTGAGATCAAAATTTATTATAAAGTTCACATTTTCATCTTATTTAATAAAAAATCAAAATATCATTAAACTGAAATCTTATTGGCTCATGATGAAAAAAGCAATGAAAAAATTCATTTTCTTTCAACAAAAATACAACTATTTTTTAAACACTTCTATTAATGCAAGCATTAATTGCAACTTTATCTCTATTAATGAATGCATTAATTTCAATCTTATCTTTTTCACATTGTGACAAGTGAATAAACATTTTAAAAAAAGATAATAGTTTTAATTGATGTTTATTTTTCTCATTTGTAATGTTATTCAAATATAGATATTTTAATCAAATATAACATTTTAACTCTTTTAAATTGTCAATTTTTTAAAATTATTTTTTATGTACTTTAATTTCATATTTATTTTAATTTTAATTTATATATAGTTTAAATTAGAATTCAATTATTTTTATTTTTACATATCTAAACTAATGCTTTTAATAGATTTTCTTTTATTTTTTATTTTTATATATAATTTTATTAGATTATACATTTATTTAACATATATAATTTTTATTATATTGATATTTTTATAAGTGTGTTTGTTTTTTTAAAGCATAAATATTATTTTTAAATTAATTTATGTTTATTTATTTTTATGCATTAGTTAGGAAGTAAATTTAATACCTTTGTTTTTTATCCCTTCTGCGATACCCATTTGAGTGCTTCCCATGCTATTTTATAAGGTCAATTAACTATCAAAGTAATTGGTAAATTAGTAATTAGTCAATTTAAATAGAAATTATACTTTATTTATTTATCAAATTGGTTTTCAAAAAATTCTAATGCATGTATTTTATATTTACATTACTAAAAAAAAATACAAAGTTTGAAAAACTTTATTATGTCCACATCATGCAATAACTCTACTATAAAAAAGTTCTCAAATTCTCACAGCTTCTAAGATTCTGAAGATTTGAAAATATTAAATTAAATTGCATGTACAAAAAAATCTACTCGTGTGCATAAGTGTGACTTTAGTAATTAAAAAAATCTTCAGATTTCTAAAATTTTCCTGTTATTTTCAATTTTGTTGCTATTTTTACTACTTTTGCTCTTTAGAACATTTAATTAAGCAAAACTTATACATATCTTTTGAAGGAAGCAATTGAAAGTATAATATTCATATTTATTTTTAATTCAACCCTATTTTATGGTTATTATTTTTCTGCACAATGCAAATTGAACAATCATAAATATATTCTTAGAAATTATAAAACTTCTAAACAAACATTTCATATCTCACAAACTCAACTTCATAGATCTCTAGACTACAACACATTTAATATCTTGAAATTATCAAATTCGATAGGAACTTTGGCGGTTGCACCTCTTGTTTTCACTCGATGACCATTCCTTTTTTCCATTTGATTATAAAAAAAAAGTCACGCGATTTGGTGTTAACATAGAACAATCTCTTTATTTAGAATCAATCAGCGGTTTGTCGTTAAATCTATTAGTTACATTAAGACGTGTAACCCATTAATATTAGCAATTGAAGATCACTAGATCGGTTTACAACTTTCACTAGAATTTTTGATTGAATAATTATACAATTTTGTTTCAAAATCATCTAAACAGTTCAAAAACACAAAGAGCAACAAATAGAGAAACCCTAATATGGGTTCTATTAATTTATAAGGAAATATATCATTAATGTTTATGTTTGAAAAAGAGGGAAGAAAAATTTAAACATTTTGTAATGTCAGAAAAGAAATTATTCAAAAAATGGTCTTACAACTTTTTCATCAAAAATATAACTTTTGGGAGCAAAGTTCCCACATAAAGCCTATTGGCTAAATAAATATCAACAATCGAAGGTCATTTGATATCTTTAGTGCTTGCTATTCAAATTAGAAGTTTTGACTAGGTAATTCTTGTATTTTATTTCAAAACAATAAAAAACAAGTGCATTAATTATTTGCTAATGCTCTACATATGGTTTGATATGATGAAAATAAAATAATAATCATTTACAAGTTTATTGTGAATGATATTTTTAGACTAAACCATCATGATTGAAAGTTGAGTTTATGAAGTCTATCAATAACAGTTGCAGTAATATGTGGCAGCAGTATGTCAGGCATTTTCTAAATTATGTATCAATTCTCTATAGGCCAAGCTTGAGTTTCGAGCACAAAACTACCACAAAGGTTGAAGGTTGAAGTGAACAAGCATAAAGAAAGAACGAGTTCACTATAATCTGTCATCAAACCATTGGTCGATAATGTTTGTGTGACATGGTTGATTACATGATCATCCATGATGTCAAGAAATATGTTTACCAAAGACGTTAAAACTATATGTGGCCAATGAAATAGAAGTTGAAAGTCAAAATGAGGCTAATAAAGTAACATTAAATTTACTATTTTCTTTTTCTTTTCATTATCATGCACATTACAATATCATTGACTTCAATATTAATCTTCTCATGCAAGAAATATATTATCATGTATGAATTTTTGATTTAAGGATTTGGAAGATTGTTTTGATAAATTGTAGGTGAGTTTGCATGTTTTTGATTAAGGAAAATAGGTTTTATAGGGATCCTGAAACCCAAAAGTTTTTACAAAAAAGATGGCAGCATAATATTAAATAAAGTCCAGACCCAATACTTCTACCTATATAAGGCCAAAACAAAGGACAGGCTAACGGCTAGAAAGATAAAGCCAACAGATCCAACTGACAAAAGGACAAGATAGGAAATAAAACCCTTACTATTCAATCTTCCTATCAAGTTCCTGCATGGTTTTAGTTACTTCATTAGCACTCTAGATCTCCACATTTGTGCACTCCTAGTTCAGATCAGTAGAACATTCCACTAGACCCTTGGTCACTCATTTCCCCCTCAATCTACCTAGAATCCTCATTGACCCTTTCATCCTTTTCCCCACCAATGCCTACATTTTTCAATGATTTGCCTAGGCTTTTGATGTTCTCATTTAGAATGTTCAGAGTGGCAATCACCTAATTAGCAAGATTTTGGTTTGATATCTCCATCCTTTGCACCCTTTTCTTGACCTTAGAAATATGATCCTCCTGGTCGACTAGAGAACCTTGGTCACTGCTCTTCCTTTGGCCTTCCTCTTGGCATTTTTTCTCCTTAAGCTCTTCAATCTCATGGAACAACCATTTGATTGAGAAAAAGTTATCTATCATACTATTTTTGACATTATTGAGTAGGTTGAGCCCTATCTCCCTTGCATTGTTCAAAATTGCTACCAAAGTCGAGTTTATGAGTTCCTCAAAATGAAGTTTTTCCTCATTGTCTTTGAGAACTTGAGGATTCATTGTCTCTCTGATGATCCCCATCTTCGCTGTTTCGATATTGAAGTTTCTCCATGCCATCCTCCTTTCTTTCGTTACCTCCTCTCCACTATCTTCTAGTAACATCTCTATTTTATTCTTCTGAGGTGAAGAGAGGGAAGGGGAGGGACTAGGAATCTTAGGAATCTCATCACTTCTCCTTTCCAGAGGCACATCTTCCTCAACCTTTCTCTTCTTGGGATTCCCAGGCAGAATAGTGATGTCCTCCTCCTTCTTCTCATCCTCTGACTCCATTTCCTCCTTGTCATCATTATACTCCTCCTCCCTTTGTTCCATAGGATTAGGTGTTAATCCTTTGGGGCTCTTCCTACATGGAATAGCACTAGTGGAGGGAGAAAATTTCCCCCCCTTGTTTGGCTTCTTACTCGTCGAGGGGGTATTATCCTCTTCCGCCAAGCTATGATTTTGAATTTCCTTAGATTCAAAAAAATTTGAGCTCCTGATATCCTTCGAATCATCCCAAATTGGCCTAAGGGTTTTCTCCTAGTTTAGGTCTTGAGATATTCATAAATTAGAAGGAGAAAACCCTCATAAAGAACTAGATTTGCATTGGGTTTCTTCTTGTAACCTTCAATGTTCTTGCTCAAAGAGGTAAACAAATAGAAAGGAAAAACAAATTGATTCCATGTCTAAAATGGTTTAGCAGAACACAGTGGTGTGTTCTAACTTTGTCGAATCTAGTGTCCAGGGTAATGAATTCAAGGACAACTCTTAATACATACCTCCATAGATTTTTTATTGAATCCATTTTGTAATAAGTCTCAACCTTCACTAACTTGTTCCTCTCTTTCTAATTCTTCATGAAATCTTTCATTGCATTTGCTGACATTTTCTTGTCCCTATAAAAATTTACCCCCTCCTAAGGAATCTCTATGACAAGAGTAATGATTTTCATACTCACCTGGTGAGAGACCTCGTCAATTTTGACTTGTCCATCCTTCTAGGTGTTCACCATGAGCTTAGTAATATCCTTATCAAAACCATGGGGTTTTTCAATGTACCTTCCTATTCTGTCCTTCTCTAGTCTATTCTAGACCTTTGTTCTCTTTCTCCATTTTTCCACCTCCCCGGTCAGCTCCTTCCTACTCCTCTCCCCAACCATCTTGATCTCCTATGACAAAACCCTACACCAGTTGTCTAACCCTTCACAATCTTCTTCTTTCTAAGTTTCTTGATTCACAAATTCTTTTTTGCCTCTAACAATTTTAATGGAAGATAAAAATGAGACCCATAAAATATGCTAGAAGTACATGAAATGATGGCATCTCATTAACTTTGCATGATTCTCATTAAAACCTTCTCTTATGTGCTATCCTACATATCTTTCCATAATTAACTCAAGATTACCTTTGCACTCCATTGGATTCATTTAGAATTAGAATATATTTCTTGGCCATTGGAAAGTTGTCTCCGCTATGCCACATCATTACTATATTTTTGGTCACCACCTCATTTGCAAACTAGTCCACAACAAAATTTGCCTCTCTATACACGTGGCTGATGTGGACCCTTTTGAATTTTCCCAAATTAGCTCAGATCTCCTCCACCATGTTAGGATTGGTCTAGGAAGGATGGGAGCATCCTTTTAAACAATTTATTATATTTAAAGAATCTCCCTCCAACCAAAGGTTCTCAATCCCAATAGCAAAAGCTAGCTCGTAAGAGCACAGATCTATGTCACCATTTGTGATACCAAAACCTGTTTTAGTCACATCTCATTTCTCTATCAAAACTCTTTTTTTTTCAAAAACTAAAAATACCCTTTTATAGATCTCAGATTCAATATCATCATTGTATAATTTTTTGAGTGTTTTAATTAGTTATAATATGTTATAATATCAAAATATTATAAGTCGATATTTCAACATTTCTAAAGATGCTCCCTCAAAAAAGGAAAAAAATAGTAAATCATATCAAAAAAATTTAAAAATTATATTTATCTCTAGAGGAGAGAATCCTCTTCACGAATATGTAATTTCTTTTCAAGAAGGCATAGATTTGACAGGAAAGTTTTGACAAGAGGAAAAAACTGTTGGATTTTGATAAGGTCAAACTCAAGTACTTATAACAAAGAAAATATATATAAAAATAATTATTTTTTTTTTTTTTTCACTAGCTATACCTGTCATCTATAAGATATTTTCAAATCAGAACAAAAAAAGATGATTTGCATATACTTGCTTGACGGGAACTACACCCTATATTTTTTATAGTTAAAAAAGGGATTTCAAAATAAAATAAAATAAATAAATTCTTACTCAAAAAAATTATATAAATTATTGGCGTAAAATTCATCCAATTCTACACATTTCATCAGTTTACATCATCTTCATATTTTAAACACCAATATCATTTTTTTGGTCATTAATGTTGATATGTCACATTCTGATATCACATTTCTTTATAAAAGGTGACACAGGTTTGTGCTTTTACCAAGTGACAACATGAAATGCCACACTTGCCTCTATATAGTGGTTCATTTGAGTCACTAAAGGATTGGAAAAGGCCGCTACACCAATCCCATGATAATTTCTAATTATTCCCGCACAGCCTGTTGGGCCAGGGTTCTCTTTGGCTACACCACTGAAGTTGGATTTATGCCATTCTTCCAGGGGAAAAAGCCATTTAGCCTCCTATCTTTTCACCTCTCTATCCTTCTTCCTTTCCATACTATTTCCTCCTTCAATATTTCCCCCCTTTCTAATAGCATAGTTTTCTCTCATAGAGCTATCTATTTTATCTGCAAGAATAAAGGCAAGAGCTTCCCTTTCTCTAAAGATACGATTATTTCTCTCTTTCCATATTCCCCAGCAAAAATGTGGAAGAGTCCAAGAGAAAATCATCTATGTCTTCATGCCTTTATGCAAACAATTCCATTGGCCAAAGAAATCCTAGATATTGTCTGGTTTACACCAACTGAGGCCATAGCTCTTGGTCATAAGTTCCCAAACCTTTGAGGAATAGGAACAATGAAAAAACATGTGATTAACTATCTCCAAATTATTCTTACATAGACTACACCTATTAGGGATATACTAACCTCTCTTAGCAAGGTTATCCAAGGTGAGAATTTTGTCTTGCAACACAAGCCAAAAGAAAATGTTGATTTTAGGGGTAAGACTAGTCATCCAAGCTTTAGCCCAAATGGGTTTTTCCATCCTATTCCAAAGCAAGAAGTAGCCAGAAGCAATTGAATATAACCCACTGGCATTGTCCCCCCATATGAGTTCATCCCTCTTGTTGTTTAAAACCATAGCATTCAGTATAATCATTAGAGGTTTGAGATCCTGAGATATTGAAGATAGGTCTTTCCACCCCTGGTCTATTCTATAGTCATTAACTTTCAATCCAAATCTTCTTATACAAGAGTCAACCATCTCTCATAATTAGGGAAATCTGTGAGAGGCCTCTGACTTAACCAGTTATCCTACAAGAAAAGAATGCTTTCACCATTCCCCACTTTCCATCTTGCCTTTGATTTGGCCAAAGATCTTGCCTTAAGAATCCCATTCTAGATAAAAGATCCATGTATAATATTAGCTTCACTAAGTAGAAAGCTAAGGGACTACCTTCTCAAGTACTTCTCCACCATGATATCCCACCATTCTCTAGTGCTTTGAAATAAGTGCCATATCTGCTTTGCTAATAGAGCATTATTAAGGTGTTTAATTTTTCTTATACCTAGCCACCATAACATTTGGGGAGGAAAACATTATCCTAGGCCACCAAATGATATATTTTGTTTTCTTCTAGTCCTATCCACAAAAAGTCACTTTGGATTTTCTCCATTCTATCTACCTATTTAATCAGTATCCCAAAAAGGCTAAGAACATAAGTTAGGAGGTTCTGGAAAGTAGATTTCACCAAGGTACATTTTCCTTCCTGACTAAGGGTGGGTCCTTTCCAAGGCCCCAACTTCTTGTTAAATCTATCAATAATACCATTCTAGAAAGATTCCATAGGTTTCAACCCTAGGGGCATTCCAAGATAACTAGCTGGGAGAGAATCCACTCCACATCTGAGAATTTGAGTAATCTTTCTTTGTCGATCATTTGGGATGTTAACAAAGAATACCAAACTTTTCTCCCAGTTGATAAACTAGCTTGTACCCCTCATGTAGGTTTCCAAAAAGTTCTTTAGCCTCTTGAACCATAGCTTCCCTTCCTAGAATTGTGTCATCCACAAATTGCTGATGGGTGAAAGAGACTTGTCCGAAAGATGGCTTAAGACCATGCAGGGTCCTTTCTTGTCTTTTCCTCTAAATTAACCTCCCTATACACTCTGCCATAATAATAAAAAGAACATAGGATAGAGGATCACCCTCTCTAAGACCTCTCAAGGGGAAAAAGAAATTCGAGGGGGCACCATTGACTATAATATCAAGAGAGCGGGTGGAGACAAGTTGAAGGATAAGTTTGCAAACCTGGGCATCAAATCCAAAAGCCAGGAGAACAACCTTCAAGAAGTCCCAATCCACCTTGTCATAAGCTTTGGAGAGGGCCAACTCAAGGAGGAAACCCTCCCTTTTCCTTGCTTCCAAGGAATGGATCACCTCATGAACCATGATTATTGAATCTAGAATCTGTCTTCCTGGTTCAAAGCTCATTTGTTGCTTATAGCTAGTCAAAGGGAGCACCTTGAGAATTATGATGGTTAGTACTTATGAAATAATTTTATAAAAGGAATTGCATAGGCTAATGGGTCTGAACTTATCCATTGAATCAACCCCTGGGGTTTTTAGAATAAGCACCATGAAGGTAGCATTGAATTCCTTCAATAGATTCCTAGCCCCAAAAAATTCTTGCACCACCTTCACCACATCCCCTTTGACCACCTCCCAATATATCTGAAAAAAAAAGGTTCGGAATCCATCTGGCCCTAGAGCTTTATCAGTTGGAAGTGAAACTAAGGCTTGACTTGATCAATTTCATGCATAGTGGGAATTGCCTTCAAGATGGAACTATGATGGTCTTGTAATAGTTTGGGGAGTGAAGCCAAAATTTCCTCCTGGTCTTTTAATGATAGCAAAGAGTCCTTGGGAAGTATCGATGAAAAGTATTGCACTGCCTCCTCCGCAATCACACTATCATTTGAGAAAATGACCTGACCCTTCTCTATTCCTGAAATCCTATTATTAGCATAGTGCTTTAAGGTAGAAAGATGGAAGAACCTAGTGTTCAGATCCCCCTCTTTAAGCCAATTGATTTTGGATCTTTGCTTCCAAAAGTGCTCTTCCCTACTTATGATATTGTGGACTTCTGTAAGGATTGGCCTTTCTTTAGTCCTATTTTGGTCATTATACGCTTCCTGTTGTATCATCTCTTGGAGTTTTTGAAGCTGGCCTGTCTTCTCCTCCTTGTCCTAGAAGATATGCCCAAAGTTCGTCTTGTTCTAGGCTTTGATATTTCTTTTCACATTTTTCAATTTTTGAGTAATCCTGAACATAACTATACCTTCCACCTCTATGTTCCACCAAGAGGAAATCTTAGCATTCAAATATGAAGGGGAAGTCCACATTTTCTCAAAACAAAAGGGGAAGTTCTTTTTGGCCATTAGAGAGCTAAATGAGAGTGAGATGGGTGAGTGATTTGATCCAACTCTAGGGAAAAGGGAGAGTCTACATATATAAGTTTGCATCCAGTCTAGAGAAATGAGGGCTCTATCAAGATGAACTTGGATACAATCCCCTCCAGTATACCTATTTGATCGAATGAATAGCCCTTGCAAGAGATCAACATCCATAAAGGCCAGTTTGTTAATGAAATTTGAAAGATCTAGTTTACTATCCTGATCCTGGGCTAACCCCCTTGATTTTTCATCATCTGAGAGAGGGGTATTGAAATCCCTTATAATAATACCTTTATTATTGATACTATTTTGGATTACATCAAGAATCTTTGTCCAAAAAACCCTTCTCCCCCTCTTGGAGTTGGGAGCATAAACATTTAAGAGAAACCAAGTCACTACTATGGATATGAAAAACTTTGCAAAGGAAAGCATTACCTTCATTGAGTACTATGGAGATATGGAAGGCCTTTTTGTTGAAGAGTGTAAGCAACCCCCCTGTAGCTCCCTCCAATTCTATGGCCTCACTACTCATATTGCTACTAAAAGATAACTTCCCTGCCATGTCTTTTCTGATTTTTGTTTCTTGGATCAATGGAAAATTAGGCCTTTGGTCTCTAACCATATTCCTGACTATCTCCTATTTATGGGAACCATTTAGGCCCCTTATGTTCCAAGATATGATCTTTATTTCTTTTTAATAGAGCATTCCTTAATGGTTCTTTGGCTCCCATTTGCCATGTTCCTTTTGGCCTCCTCTTGCATAACTTGGCTCAAACTTTTTCTACCTAATTTCTTACGTATTACCCCAACATCAGCTTTGACCCTACTTCTGGTCATTGCAAGTGACATTGGGGGATGGTCTCAATTTTTCTTCCTTCTAATCATTGTCCGATTTCCTTTTTTTTCCTAAGAACAACTGTCTATCCATTCTTCCCATTTTTAAATCTATTCTAGGGAAGAGTTATTGATTAGTTCCAAAATCTTCTTCCCCTAGTCAGAGGTAACTGGTAGATTCACCAGAGGAACCAAAGGGAAATCCAAGGAGAGCCCTTGGTCCTGCACCTCATCCACCATCTCTTTCTTCTCTCCTGACTGATTCACATCTTCTCCTTTAGTTCTTGCATGAAGAGGAGAGACACTATCCTATTCTCCTATTCCATTGGGTTGTTCCATAGGTTCTAGTTTGGACTTGTTCACCATCTGAGGATCCCCCAACATATTTTCTTCTTGCTCTTGCATAGACAATGAATCTTTATCCGTCACTTCTTTGGCCTAGGAATCATTCTCCTAATCCCCATTTTTTGACTCGTTTTCCTCTTTGCTACCTACAAAGCTCTGATCTCCTTCCTGCTCTAGGATCTTTGTCTTCCACACATTCTCTACTTGGTTCTCTGGGTTTTTTATATTCTTCTATTTCTAGACCATTTTCTTATCTTTCATTGAGTTAGCAATAGACTTACTCTTATGCCTCTCTACTTTGGCTTTAGGACATTGGTTGGCCTTGTGCCCTGATTTAGAATAGAGAAAGCATGTAAAAGGAATAATCTCATAAATCAATTTTTGAAAATGAACTCCCAATGTTGAATGGAATGTCACAACTTCTAGCATGTCCACTCCGTCCCTTACCCCTATACAAATATGAACATAGGTGAGGCATCTTTTAGAGGCTGTCGTCAGGTCAATTGATAGGAGCTCCTTAAAGGAGTTGGCTACCCCCACAGAAACATCCTCATTCCAAAATTCTAGGGGAATTTCTAGAAGCCTCACCCATATAGGTGCTTGCTCAAAGATTGAATCATTCATATTCATCTTTAAAGTCCACTTCTAGAGAACCAAGGTGGACTGACCAACAATCCACGGTCCCTCACACAAGATTTTTGTGAGCTCTTCTAGACAAGAAAAATCAAAGGACTGGAATTGCTTTGCCATAGCTGTGACAAAGACTTGTCCTTTGCGAGCCTATTTCTTCTTAATAAAAGATCTAATGACATCTATATTAGGCCTTAGCCCTATAAAGTTTCCCACTAGAGTTGAAGCCATTGATGCTATGCTAAGATCCACTAGTTCATCTAGAATGGAAATAGCACAAGATCCTTTCTCTACCTTAGGGAGAATCTTAACAGCTAGGAATGAGGACTTACCTATAGGCCTGACACAAAAAAACAATGACCATTTAGTAGGTCTTGGGAGGCCTGCCTTGGGAATAGATAGAATCTTGTCCAAAACCTTAGGGGGAGCTATTGGGTCCCCATCATCTTTCTCTACCTAGTCCCCTGTACCCAAAGATCCTTGACTGTCATCTTTTTATGACCTGTGCCCTAGGCCAAGGCCCAATTCTAACATTCTAGAGAAAACCCATCCTAATTAGAATTCAAATTTTGAAAGCTTGTCTTCCCTCCCTTTCCAAAGCTTTCCATTTCATTCTAGATGAGTTTTCATGTTATTGTGGCATTTGGTCAAATAGATATTCAAAACACACATATCATCCTCATGCTGATTGAATAGGCTCAACCTATTTGAGCTCTCTCAAAAGGAAATAAAAATTCCACTACAAGGAGTATGAGAAACAAAAGAAAAAGGAATATTTGGCAATGCACTATGACATTGGTATGGGTCCTATTCTTGGCCATTCATCTACGATAAATAGAAATGATAAAGGTAAAAGCTCCCATCATAGCATTATTAATAAGGCTTTGTAATGACCCTACTCAAATCTAACCTTAAAATGCTGATTGAAGGCTCAAAGAATTTCATCAAACACTTCACATACAAGGGTCATATGACTAATACAACATTTCAAATTTTTTTAATGACTCTTTTCTTCAATTAGCATCAATGAGAATGTTTACAAATGACTCTAAATTGACTAAACAATGACCTAACATGAATATGCAACTTATTTTTGACAATATTCAATACATATATGTGACTAAAACTACTCGCAATATGTAGCTACAACAACTAGTAATTATGACAAACACTTTGTATGCAACCTAAGATGATATTTATGCACTTACAACCAAGTGGTACTTTAACAAACATTTGGTATGCATAATTATAACATTATTTATGCCAAAAAGGAGAAACTATAGCCAACTAGCATTTTGACAAACAATTGCCATGCAAACTAATAAGTTGATCATGAATGGTAATAACATATTCAATTACAATAGTAGCTGACCAACAACTTATATCTCCTTCTTTGCAATAAAATTTCTACTAAAATGATGCTATGAATTGGTCAAGACTCTTGGCTTACAATTGTTTGACAACAGTGCAAAATTTGATTTTCTAAGTATTCACTTATAGTAGCAATTAAAATGCCTATGATAACAATGCAAACTACATAGTGAATGCAAGAAGAACTTTGTAATGATGATGCCTAATGTTGTTGATGAAGAAACAATAAAAGTATATTGTGATAGGTACCTTCCAAGCTCAAATCAAAATACTCAAGCTCCTACCCCTGTTATTTCTTGGCAAAAGTTTAGATAATTAATTGCAGCACCAAATGGCTTCCAATTTGCCCCTAAAATGATTGTCTCAATGATAGGAATTGAATCTAGTTACCCAGAATAATTGGCCTCCTCAATCGAAAGGTATGAGCAAAAACATGAGACTCACATAGACTGATCAACCTCCATGACAATAGATTATGAAGGTCTATAATGATCCTGCTCAATAACATAATCAATCTTAGCAATACATCAGCTACTGAAGTAACTTCTCCATCAAATGCAACAATACATCAGCTGTTGCAATTACAATAATACATCAGCTATTGTACTCAAATAATCTCCACCGTGAAGCACAAGATTGGACTTCTAAAGTAAAACCCACAATCAACAATAATTGAGCTGGTATCTCATAGCCTCAAAATTGCATAACCAATGAGGTTTTTCATCCCCAAAGATCCTCCAATGGCTGAAACCCTAGCTGGCTTCTCCACCAAATAATCAAATCAAACAAACATCAATTCCTGGATGATGAGAATGAGGCCCAAGATGTCTATTTATACTTTTTCCTCAAGAGGTTGGCCCAAAATCTAGAAGCTTCCAGTAATTATTTTATTTTTATTAAGTGACTTTATGATATATTATTTTATTTAAGTCACTTTATTAAATTAATTAAATATAAAGTTACCTTTTAATATTTGTTTATTTGATAACTTTATAAATAATTAACTTAATACCACTTATTTATTTAATTAAAATAATTAATTATTCATCCTCATAAAATATTCATTATTTTGGACAACTTAATTAATTAAATTAATTAAATCAAATCACCTCCAAAATGGGTACACTATAGTCCACCCCTCCTAAAATTGTTTGTCCCTAAGCAATCTCAGCGACAAGTACCATTCTCCTCCACCTAGATCCCAAGTGAAGACCTGTGTAATGTCCCAATCATCACCAAATAGCTCTTGTGAAGAAATCATCAGCATCAACAGTACAAAAATCAGCAACTAAGAAACTACTCTCAACACCCAAACAATTGACATCACTGAAAAAATCATGTGAAGACCAATTGTAGATGCTGATAGAGGAAACCATTTTGTAGAATTCAAGCCAACTGAAATATCAACTCTATCAAAACTCAAGCCCCTATTTAATTGACACTCACACCCAACTGCACTATGGATATGAAAATAGCCATAAGTACCTAAGTCACTACTAGCAAATCCAATCTCTAATAAACTGTCTTAGGTGTGTCAATACTACAAGCTATGTAACTTGCAACTGCCAATTCCATCTGCAAAAGATGGTGCCAATCCATCCCATAATGGAGGATAAGAAACTGGAGCCAATCTACACCTACATGAAATCAAATCTTCTATCTCTGTGTCAAAAGAAAAATGATGAGCATACCCCACCATATAATGCTGGTAGGAACCACCAAACTCTATTACTAGCTCACCATCACTAAACTAGGAATCAACACATGGCTCCAATCTTTGAATTTGAGTGGCTATAGGTTGGATAGGACCTTGTGCAATCCACTCAAAAAATCCCACCTCAAAATTCATGTGAGGTAGCATAGTAGAAAGGATCACTATAATCTCCCCAACCAATCTACAAATAACACTAGTACCTCAGATGAGAACACCTTCTGAAACTTTATGCAAGTCTAGACGAACACCTGCACTATCCAAAAAATACTTCATGAATAGTTTAGTGTAGTAAAAATTATATGAGGAAGTATCAACATACTCCCTTGCACACCACAATTGATCCCTCTATAAAGGTGGCACAACCAGTTGTACCACATTGTCATCTGTGTGAGAAGAACCAATCTAGAGACTTGACTTCATTGGTATCCCAAACTCATTAGGACTAGGTATTCCCAAATATTAAACATGTGTGTTATCCCCAACAACATGTTCCTCAGTAACAACTACATGAGTGTACTCACCACCAACCACCTCAATATATAAATGAATTGGGTCTAGGGCTGGTATAGACTTCAAATGCTCCAACTCCACAATCACCTCCTCTAACTAAAACTATAACTCGTATAGATCTCACTATGTGTCCTCCAAAGCCTTAGTAGTCACTATGAGCTCCTAGGTAAGCTCACTCACCTCCTCATGATCCAAGAGTGCTTCATAGGCTATACTCAACTACCAACTGCCAACTGTAAGTAATCCTATCTCAAAACCTTGACAACTTCATGCAAGGCATGAACCTTTGCCAAAGAAAGGTAACCACCACTAGACTCATCTATCATAGAAGCACCCTATCCAATAATGGCCAACAATGGATGAGCGCTATCAAAATGTTCAAGAGTAGTATTGATATCTTTCTCGCCAACTCTCAATTGGCTGATTACATGGTGAGCCTACACTATGAGCCTCCTATGAACCATCTTGAATATGCTATCCACACTATGAGAGAAAGATGAATCAAACAAACTCCCCTCAAGATCACCAATGCTTAGTGTACTTACATTTGAGTACACCTCCACACTCTGAACGCAAGCATCAGACTCATCCTCATCTAACTCTGAACAAGCTACTGCTAAAACCATCTCATCATCATAATCTCTAGCTCTCTCATCCTCTGCAACTAACTGAGAGTCTAGATCTTGAAAAATATCATCATGGGTCACTGACAAAGTAACTACCACAACTAACAAGGTAGCCCTAGCTAAAACAAATTCCTACCACTCAAACTCTAATTCATCCTCATCTATGGGTTCCAACAACACTGAATCAAGGAACCCATCTCCACCAAATATCGACGCTAAATCTATGACCAAAGTTAGAAATAAAAATCCAAATACACTATAGCATTCATCATCCTCACTCACAGTAATAGACGAGTCTAGAATACTAGTGTATATATCCTCAAACTGCATCTCCTCTACTAACTTTGACCATGTACATAGCTCGACATTGACCTATGGATAATCTATACTATAGCATGGAGTTTCATCAGAAAAAACATCTATAACATTCCCATCCTAAGTGTCATCACTAGAAATCTCCACGGTCACATCCTTAGCACATGAATATAACACTTTCTCCTATATTGAACTCATACCGTGACTACTATCATAAATATCAAAACTATTAGAGCTCAAACTCTCCTCATAGTCATCACTCAATATAATGTAGGGGGCATCATCACCAATAAAACTCACAACATCCTCGAAAGTTTCCTCAGATGTGTCCACACTAACAACTCTCACATTACCTATAGGAATCTCAACTATAGACATAGATCATTGTACACATGACTCATCATCAGCTTGTACACCAACAATGTTGAAGCCCAAACTAAAATCAAGTGTCCCCTCTATATCACAAAGTACACCACTGGGAAACTCCATAGAAGCCTTAGGCCTATTTGAGGAAGCCACTACCTCCTAAATTGGAGTCATGCTATTGAAGCTAGCATACACATCCCCAATGCCAATTCCCTCTGAAGAAGAATCTAAATGATCAAAGATGACTACAACATCTACTACCTCTATAGAACCCATAGTAACTACTCTAGGAGCCCTAACTAGGTGATGCTCAACACTACTATCCTCTAGTGGCATAGAAACATCCACCAAGTCTGGTTCAACAAAACTATCATCAGCACTATAGATGGTAATAGCTAGTGCTAAACTAGATAATGGTACATCAGCATCACAATTACTAGACAGAGAAAACTCAAGTCTTCTCCCCTGTGAACCCGATGTTGGCCTACTAAAAGTAGAAGTAAAATATTTTGCTACCCTATCAACTATAGCTAGATCCAACAATCTCTCTGCAAGTTGCTACTGATGCAATCTTAATTTCTTGACACTTTCCACCAAAGCATCCAACTCTATTCTCTTCCCTCTACTACTGTGTCAACTTCTCGAACTTGACCTCTTGTATCTATCCATGGCTGGGAAATAGAAATACTAATCACTCTGATAATAATCCCATACAAATAATGAAATCAATTTCCATAGGATGGTAGGATCAGAGCTTTGATACCACTATAATGACCCTACTCAAATCTAACCTTAAAATGTTGATTGAAGGCTCAAAATAATTTCATCAAACACTTCACATACAAGGGTCATATGACTAATACAACATTTTAGTTTGCTTTAATGACTCTTTTCTTCAATTAGTATCAATGAGAATGTTTACAAATGACTCTAAATTGACTAAACAATGACCTAACATGAATATGCAACTTATTTTTGACAATAGTCCATGCATAAATGTGATTGAAACTACTTGCAATATGCAGCTACATCAACTAGTAATTATGACAAACAATTTGGATGAAACCTAAGATGACATTTATGCACTTACAACCAAGTGGTATTTTAACAAACATTTGGTATGCATAATTATAACATTATTTATGCCGAAAAAGAGAACCTACAACCAATTGACATTTTGACAAACAATTGGCATGTACACTAATAAGTTGATCATGAATGACAATAACATATTCAATTACAATAGTAGTTGACGAACAACTTATATTTCCTTCTTTGCAATAAAATGTCTAGTACAATGATGCTATGAATTGGTAAAGACTCTTGGCTTACAATTGTTTGAGAATAGTGCCAAATTTGATTTTTTGAGTATTCACTTATAGCAACAATTAAAACTCCTATGATGATAATGGAAACTACTTAGTGAATGCAAGAAGAACTTGGTAATGATGATACCCAATGTTTTTGATGAAGAAACATTAAAAGTATATTGTGATAGGCACCTTCCAAGCTCAAATAAAAATACTCAAGCTCCTACCCCTGTTATTGCTTGGCAAAAGTTTAGATAATTAATTGCAGCACCAAATGCCTTCTAATTTTCCCCTAAAATGATTGTCTTGATGATAGGAATTGAATGCAACAATACCCAAAATATTGGCCTCCTCAATTGAAAGGTATGAGTAAAAACATGAGACTCAGATAGGCTGATCAACCTCCATGAAAATAAATTATGAAGGTCTGTAATGATCCTGCTCAATAACATAATCAATATTAGCAATACATCAGCTGCTGAAGTAACTTCTCCATCAAATGCAACAATACAACAATTGTTGCAAGTACAATAATACATCAACTATTGTACTCAAATAATCTCCCCCATGAAGCACAAGATTGGACTTCTGAAGTAAATCCCACAATCAACAATAATTCAACTAGTATCTCACAGCCTCCAAATTGCATAACCAATGAGGCTTTTCGTCACCAAAGATCCTCCAATGGCTGAAACCCTAGCTGGCTTCTCCACCAAATAATCACATCAAACAAACATCAATTCCTAGATGATGAGACTGAGGCCCAAGATGTCTATTTATACTTTTTCCTCAAAAGGTTGGCCCAAAATCTAGAAGTTTCCATAAATTATCTTATTTTTATTAAGTGACTTTATGATATATTATTTTATTTAAGTCACTTTATTAAATTAATTAAATATAAAGTTACCTTTTAATATTTGTTTATTTGATAACTTTATAAATAATTAACGCAATACCACTTATTTATTTAATTAAAATAATTAATTAGTCATCCTCATAAAATATTCATTATTTTGGACAACTTAATTAATTAAATTAATTAAATCAAATTACCTCCAAAACAGGGACATTACAAGTTTTAAATATTAAGTGATGTTATTTAGAAATATGATCAACTATTGACAAATTTGAAATCATTTAGGATCTAATTCCATTTGGTTTATATTTGATTTGCATTTTTCTAGCTATTCTATAGTGTCTTTTTCCTATTGAACTTGTTGTCTTTGATTTCTAAAAGACCTTTTGGATTCTTCCAAATCTTATTTTTCTTTAATAAATATACCATTGAAAATTTATTAGATTGAGTTGGCATTATAAATTTTAATATAAATGAACTACTATTTTTCAATTTATTAATATTGATGATAAATACAACTCAATAAAATAAAATAGATTTGTGAAAATACTAATTTATTTATTAATTGTTCTCTATTTTGTGATATATAATATCAAATAATTGAAGTATCATAAAATAAATAACAAAGAGGAATTTATACAAGAAAATGAATTAAAAACTATGCTTACAGATTAATTGAATTATCAAAAGAATTTTTTCATAAAATACAATTATTATTTGAATTGATAAAATACATTGTAAAATCTTCATATTTATCATGATAAATGCTAATGAAATCACATGCTGAGATGGTTTTGTATCTCACTTAGGTTTTTATACTACTATAATTTAATATGAAATTACAAACCTATGAAATAGACATGTTATATTTCTCTTTATTTAAACAAAACCAAGGCTATTATTTAGCTTGACGTGGCAATCAAAGGAAGAATGCTAGTTAGAAAGTAAGTTTCAGGAAATCATGTCCAAATGCTTAATTGTCTCCTTACATTTTTTTCCCATGTACATTATTTTGCTTTATCATGTCAGCATACATGAAAATATAGTAGAAAAAGTTTTCTCGTTTTGTCGTGTTTCAATAATTTTCCAACTTTTGATGTGTTTCATACATTGGAAGGTAGCTTCGTAGGACACAATTTGGGACATGGAATTTTTTGTTTGAAGTTACTCATAACTATGATGAGAATAGTGGAATATTGATGAGGAGGAACCAATGAGAGAAGAGGATAGTGAAACCCGAATGACCCACTAAATAAGATGTCATTTCTATTTAAGTGAACAAAACCAACTTCCAAGAACTTCCTATTATGTTTTTATTTTATTTGATACTCAATTTAGTTGTCATTCAAGACTTTATATAAGATCATATTACCTCCTTTTTTTTCACTTAAATCTTAATTTCAAGACATTTAGGTTGACAACTTTCAAATTTGATTATTACTAAGATACACACAATATTTCAGCTATATCTTTAAGATTCTATAATTAAAGTTATCATTCCAATTTTTTTTGATATGGTCAAAATAGGATATGAACAAAATGTGAATCAATATTTCTTTATTTTTATTAATTAATCATTAGTATTCATTTTCTGCTATTATACATAAAGCATATATTGTATATTGCACAATGAAAAATACATATATAAAACATAATTACTCAAGAATTTTAATTAATTTGTATAAATAAATTAAAATTTAGTTGACCAAATTCAAGACTACCACACATTAGAGTCCATGACAACTTTATTAATTTTAACATTGTTAATGTAGTCACTAAGCCTTAATATATATAAAGCAATAAATTAAATCACTCTATAGTATAGAGAAGATGTTGATACTTAACACCTTTTATATATAAATATGCTAAACATTTCTATAATGAGGAGACAATTAAATATTAGACACAATTACCAATATATCATATCATAGTTGTTATCTCTTCATAAAATAACTTATGTAATTATAACACTTGTCAACCATTCAATTAGAATCTAAGGTAAAATTAGACATACATATCCCTCATCATTCTAATTGTACAAATTAATTGAATCTACTAGTTTGTTGTAATCCTTCTAAATTTTATTTAAGAAGATACACTTGATTGATTTTCAATATGTTTACCTTAGTTGAATTTTAAAATTTTATTTAGATAATTGGTCCTTATTATACATTGAATAACATTCATTGAGTTGTATTCAAATGTTTCTTAAAATATATTTTAGGATGCATATCCCTCTAAAATATAATTTAATATATTTTTGATAATCTATTTTTCATATATATTCAAATTTGACTCCTTGTTCCCTTAATATTAGACCTATATTTGACCCTTATTCTGTTATCACATGTAGAATGTTTTCTACACAAATCTTAGCTCTCAAATTCTATCAAACCTCATGTTTTCACTCTAGTGATGTACATGTACCAAGGATTTCAACATGTTCTTATAGAAGGTTATATTGGATCATTTACAATACCATTTTTGTCCACATTAATTGTCATGTATGTTCCCCAAATTATTTAATCTATTTTTTATATAGACTTATTAGTCTTAGGTTTTTATATTGTTAAGTAGAAATCCAAGATTCTTTCCACTTAAATGTGCAAGAATTTTCCTAAGGCAATAAATGTAATTCCAAGATCTAGAATCTCAATAGATATCACAAGCAAGACAGACATGATTATATGATCAAATGAATAACTCAATAATGATCAAATGATTATGGATTAAAACATCATAGATGTACCTTGATATATAGGAAATGCATGATAAGGTGTAAGAACATATACACTAAAAGTGGATTATCCTTTACTATAGAATAAAGTATGCATATCAGTTGTAATAATAAGAGGACAATATTAGAGAATGAAGATTTTGAATTGTGTGCTAAGTGGGAAATAGAGATATGGTGGTTTGGTCTAGATGGTTCAATTAGTTTGTAAGTGAATCAAGGTTCTTTTGTTGGTAGGCTACCAACTGTAGGTAACTTTGTCAATGGGAGTACCTTAAAGGAGGGAAAGAAAGACAATTCTATTGGCCAAGTTGAAGAAGACAATTCTAATGCATCACAATGAGATAACTCTTTCTCTATGGAGATTGGGGATCCCATGAATGCTAAGTCTTGTGGTCAGATTGAAGGTAGCATTCTAGGTGGGTATGATGCTTCTAAGCTCAAGTAGTCATCTGTCAGGATATAGCTTCGATAGAAATAATAATTACATGCGAATATAACCAATACTAGAAAATAGTAGATTGCATAAAAGGGAACAAAAGACACCAAGATTTAATGTAGTTCACCCAATCCCTGGGCTACATCCACCAACAACAAGTCCAATATTATTATTATCCAATGATTATAATCCACAATCCCTTACAACTCAGTATCACCCCAAGAAGCTACAATATCACCATTACATTATGAAATCCCTAACCATAAGCCTTTTCTATACATGTCTATTGCTGCTTACAAAATTAGGGCTAGAATAAGTCATTCAATACAAAAAATATTAGCCCACACCTTTTACAATAGAAGGGTACTTTTGGCTTTGGGGGCATTGCCCCCTAAAAACCCCTACGGGGGCATTTCCCCATGACCCTACCTTGTATTGTGATAGGGAGCACAATTGGGGCATTATCCCAAGACCCCATAGAGGCACTACCTCTTGACCTTGTGTTGGGGGTGTGATGAATTAAAACAGCAGCACAAAGAATAAAAAACAGAGCATAAAACAGAGCTTAAAAACAGAGCAGCAAAACTCAAATATATCAAAGAGCTATAAAGTTTCTTCTTGTTATTACAGCTGAGAGGAATGCTCTATTTATAGAGCTCATACATATTTCTAGAGGGTTCTTGAGAAGCTTCAAGAAAGGAAGCACTCTAGAGATTTCTACATAATTTTAAATTCAAATTTTGCACAAAGAGAGAGGCTCCAAGAAGCAAGTAGAAAGTTCTGGACTGTGCATTAAATGCCCAGCTACTATAATAAACATTATTTTTAACACCCCCCCATAATGTTTATTTGGAGAGAGTGGGAACATCTTTGAGCTGCAATAGATTTCTAAATTTCGTAGATTTTACAATAGACAATGCTTTTGTAAATATATCAGCAAGTTGATCTTCTGTTCCGCAAAATTGAAGCTCCACCTCTTGTCTTTCAATTAGATCTCGAACAAAATGATGATGCACTTCTATATGCTTGGACCTTGCATGATATACTGGATTTTTTGCTAGCTTGATAGTACTTTGATTATCACAAAATATTGTTGTTGGAGAGTCTTGTGGATGATGCAATTCTTCAAGTAACCTCCTAAGCCATAATGCTTCTTGAGATGCCTTTGATAAACCAATATATTCAGCTTCTGTAGATGAGAGTGACACTGTTGATTGCTTCTTGCTACTCCACGAAATCGGTCCTGATCCAAGATGGAAGATATATCCTGAAGTTGACTTTCTATCATCAATGTCACCTGCATAATCAGAATCTGTATATCCAACTAAAGTAGGTTCTCCTCCATATTTGTATTCAATGCCAAGCTGGTAAGTACCCTTAATATATCTTAATATTCTTTTAGCTGCTTTCCAGTGTTCAATGTGTGGATCTGCCATGTATCTTGATACAATACCAACTACATATGCAATATCTGGTCTAGTTATAGTAAGATACAAAAGATTTCCAACAAGCTGCCTATATAATTTTCCATCCACTTTCTTTTGAGTAGAGTTAGCACCTAACTTTACTCCTATTTCACATGGTGTATTACATGGTTTACAATCACTCATATTGAATTTTTTAAGTACATCAAGAGCATATTTAGTTTGAGAGAGCATGATTCTTCCTTCTTCTTGCCATACTTGCATACCCAAAAAATAGTGCATTAGTCCTAAATCAGTTATTTCGAAAGCTTGTTTGAGTTGATTTTTAGTTATCTCAATATCATGTGCGTGATTTCCTGTAATAATCAAGTCATCCACATACAATACAATGATAACAACCTTATTATCACAATATTTTACATACACATCTGGATCAGCATTACTTCTTTTAAATCCAACTTCTAGGAAGTACTTATTAATTTTTGAGTACCATTCCCTTGGTGCTTGTTTGAGACCATAGAGTGATTTTCTTAATCTACACACCAAATTCTCTTCTCCATACTTAATAAATCCTGGTGGTTGTTGCATATAAATTTCTTCTTTTAAGTCACCATGCAAAAATGCACTTTTTACATCCATTTGAAAAATTTTCCAACCAAACTTTGCAGCTAAAGCAACTATTGTACGAATGGAAGTCATCTTAGCTACTGGAGCAAAGGTTTCAGTATAGTCTATACCTTCTTCTTGTGAGAAACCTTTAGCCACTAACCTTGCTTTGTATTTTTCAATAGCTCCATCTGATGTGAATTTGGTTCTATAGGTCCACTTGCAACCAACCACATTTTTGCCTTCTGGAAGTGTTGTTAGTTCCCATGTTCCATTCTTCATCAAAGAATTGTATTCTTCTTGCATAGCTGCTTCCCATTCTTCTTTTCCTTTTGCTTCTTCATATGTGTTTGGAGTGTCAACCTGCATCACCTTAGTCATAAGAGCATAGTTAGCAAATATATATCTAGGACATTCTTGATAAATTTCTTTGATGCTTCTAAATTTCTTTGGATTTTCATTATCACTTTCTTGAGTCTCATCCCATGTAGTGGTTTGCACACCTTGACTTTGACTATTGGTAGAAGTAGAATTTTCTTCATCAATCAAAATTGGAAAGAAAGATAATGTTGGAGAATTATCATTCTTAACATCTTCATCAAACCATACATTTCTTTTAATATAGATTTCATTAGTTCTAGGATTGTATAACCTATATCCTTTCGATTCCTCACTATATCCAACCATTGTGCACTTCTCGCTTTTCCTTTCAAGTTTGCTCCTCCTTTCATCAGGAATGTGAGCATATGCTTTACAACCAAAAATTCTAAAATGAGATACTGTAGGCTTTCTTCCACTCCATGCCTCTTCTGGTGTTATGTTCAAAACTGCCTTAGTAGGTGTTCTATTCAAGATATATACGGCAGTATGAACTGCTTCAGCCCAAAATTTAGCTTCTAGATTTCTAGAATGAAGCATGCACCTAGCCATTTCTATTATAGTTCTATTTTTCCTTTCAGCAACACCATTTTGTTGGGGTGAATAAGAGATAGTTGATTCCTTTTTAATGCCATGTTCTTTACAAAAATCTAAAAGAGCTTTATTCATGTATTCAGTCCCTCTATCAGTTCTTAGTATCTTTAAGTACTTTCCACTTTGTTTTTCAGTCAAAGCTTTAAACTCTTTAAACTTTTGAAACACTTCATCTTTCTTTTGTAGAAAATACACCCAAATTCTTCTACTATAATCATCTATAAAAGTGAGGGCATACCTTGATCCTCCAATTGATGATGTTTTGAAAGGACCCATTACATCACTATGACTAAATGTAGAGGAGTTTTTGCTCTCCATGATTTACCTTGAGGAAAACTTTCCACATGTTGTTTTCCCATTGCACATCCTTCACACACCTTAGGGCTTAATGATATCTTTGGCAGCCCATGCACCATTTGTAATTTCTCCATAAGCTTGAGACTTTGAAAATTGATGTGCCCCAAACGCTCATGCCATAACCTGCTCATATCATCATATTGAGCAATAGCACACATATGTTTATCTCCATATTTAGAAGTAAATTCTTGAAATTTATATAAACCATTCTCCATTTTACCAATTGCAATGACTCTATAATTATCATTGACATCCTTGATTAAGCACTTATCATTGTAGAATTCTATTTTATGTCCTTGACTTGCAATTTGAGATACTGAAAGCAGATTTGTTTTTAATTCAGGGACTAATTTCACATTTTTGAACAAACCATTATCAATTATGACATTACCAGTCCCTTTAACTTCTAAAGCACTATTATCCCCCAAATATATTTTCTCTACATTATTTTCACTTATTGATTCAAATTGATTCTCATTATGAGACATGTGTTGTGTAGCACCAGAATCAATAACCCAATCTTCTTTGAAAGTATTATTTTCTTTAAGTGCAACACAAAATGCATTTCTTTTAGAATCTCCTAATTTTGGATAATTATTTACTTTCTTTTCTACATCTCTTTTCTTCTTGAAACATTCATTTGCCTTATGACCCACTTTACCACAATAATGACATTTCCATTTACTTCTATTATGATCTATATATGAAATACTCTTATTTTCATTCTTCCAATTTCTTTCTTTAGATTCATTTTCTTGTGACTTCTTATAATATTGTTTTCCTTTCATTACAAATGCTTGAGATTCACCATCAAATGATTCTTTTTCTTTAACTTGTCTTTTCTCTTCTTGAACCAACTTAGCACACAATTCTTCTGATTTAATACTTTTTAATTTATCTGCAGTATCTAAACCCCTTATAAATGATTGATAAGATCCTGGAAGACTTTGTAATATAATTTGCACAAAATCTTTATCATCTATATCTTTTCCAAGAGAAGCAAGCTCATTTTTCTTTTCCTTTAACTTACTTAAATGTGGGACTATCTCTTGTGAGCTTGATAATTTCAAATTGTATAATTCAGTTGTGAGAGATAAGATCCATACATCACCTGAATTTTGATATAAATCTTTCAAAATCTCCCAAACTTTGACTCCACTTCTCTCATTACGAACTTCTGGAAAAACTTCTTCTGAAAGTGTAAGCTTGATTAGTGCTGCTGCCCTCTTGTCCCTTTTATCCCAATTATCTTGATCATTTCCTGGATTCGTAGGCCTTTGTTCACTACCAGTCACAATATCATAACAATTTTGAAGGGTTAGAGTGATTTCAACATGAGATACCCAATCATAATAATTTTTTCCATTTAATTTAACTGTAGGCAAAGTCACACCAAGTGATTCCATTGTTAAATTCTCTCCCTTTTTTTTTTTTTTGGATGAGAATGAAAGATATTTAAGAACTTGAACACCCAAGCTTGAAACTGAAAAAGTCTCACCAATTTGTTGAAGAAAAAAACTTTTCTTTTGCTGCAATATCCTTCCTTTGATGTAGTTTTTTGTCCCAAACCAAACTGCTGTTCACTCCTTAGTTACAGCCTGCAAATGTAAAGATTCACACAAGAAAAACACATATATTCATTCCAAAAAACATCATATATTCACAGCCCAAAGAACTGAAAATGCTCTGATACCATGATGAATTAAAACAGCAGCACAAAGAATAAAAAACAGAGCATAAAACAGAGCTTAAAAACAGAGCAGCAAAACTCAAATATATCAAAGAGCTATAAAGTTTCTTCTTGTTATTACAGCTGAGAGGAATGCTCTATTTATAGAGCTCATACATATTTCTAGAGGGTTCTTGAGAAGCTTCAAGAAAGGAAGCACTCTAGAGATTTCTACATAATTTTAAATTCAAATTTTGCACAAAGAGAGAGGCTCCAAGAAGCAAGTAGAAAGTTCTGGACTGTGCATTAAATGCCCAGCTACTATAATAAACATTATTTTTAACAGGGTGCTACCCCTAAACCCCCATAGAAATAATATAGGGAGGAAACCATGTCAAATAAACCTCCAAGTCTTATTAGGCTCCATATCACAACAATCTCCCACTTGGAGACTGATTAGACTCTACAAAAATAACGTCCCACTTGGAGACTAATCATAGTACTACTAAACCTCTAGCTCCCACTAGAATATATTAAACCACCCTAGACTCTATTATTCTTTTATCATTTTCAATCAAGAAGCCCAATCAAAGGTGAAGAGGAATTTAACTTCTCCCTTGTCATTACCTTTATAAACATATCTACTGGATTATCATCTGTATGTATCTTTTCCAACTTTAATTGTCCATCATCCAAAATGGAGTGAATGAAATGGTACTGCAACTGAATGTGTATTGTCTTTGAATGCTAAGCTGAATTCTTTACAAGTGAACAACACTTTGACTATCTATAAACAAATAATTATCCTTTTAAGGGCATCCCAATTCTTCCAAGAAGAACTAAAGCCATATCATCTCCTTATCTGCCTCTGTAGGAACAACATACTCTACCTCTATAATGGATAAAGCATTAACTTTCTTTAACTTAGAAACCCAACCCATGGCTGCCCCACTAATAGTAAATACATAACCTGTAGTACTCCACCTAGTATAAATATCCCATGCCAAATTTGAGTCAACATATCCCTATAAATTAGGATTAGAGCCCTCAAAGTGTAAACACTTATTGGATGTTCCACTCAGATAATAGAGAATCCATTTTACTATATTCCAATGCTCAATTCTTGGATGACTCATATACCTACTAATGACTCCCACTACACATGCAATATCTAGCCGAGTACATGTATACCATAGCACACATTAAGCTTCCTACAATTGAAGGATAAGGTACCTTAGACATCTAATCCTCCTCTTCATGTGTCTTCGAGCACATCTCCTTAGTCAACTTCAAATGACCAGGTAAAGGTGTGCTAACAGCTTTAGCATTCTCCATAGAGAAATGTTGCAACACCTTGACAATATAGTCAACATGAGATAATGCCAATTTCCTGTTCTTTCCATCTTTGCAAATCTTCATACCAAAGATTTAATTTTTTGCCCCCAAATCCTTCATAGCAAATGCATGTGCTAATTGGCATTTTAGCCCCTTAATGTGATCCATGTTAAACCCAGCTACAAGCATATCGTGAATATATAAACATAAAATAATATAGCCATCATAATCCAACCTCTTAAAGTAACTACAATGATCTAAAAGAGACCTACTATATCCATGCTCATGCATAAAACTATCAAATTTCAGATACCATTGCCGAGGTGGTTGCCTCAAGCCATATAAAATTTTCTTCAATCTACACACTAGTTCTCCTTACCTTTGACCTCAAATCTTTGTGGCTATGCCATATATATCTCTTCATCCAAATCACCATGAAGGAAGGTTTTTTTAACATCAAGCTACTCCAAATGCAAATCTCTCTTAGCCACAATACTTAAAATAGTATGAATAGAATTCATTTTTACAACAAGAGAAAATATCTCAGGAAAATCAATGCCCTTTTTCTATGCAAATTCTTTTACCACTAACTTGGCTCTAAATATTTTCTTACCTCCATCCTTTTCTTTCAACTTGTAAACCCATTTATTTTGTAAATCCCTTTTACCTATAGGCAACTGGCATAAATTCCATATCTTATTTTTTAGCAAAGAGTCCATTTCTTCTTTCATTGCAAACTCCTACTGAATCTTTGTATCCACCTGCACAACTTCATCATAACATTTAGGTTCACTAGCATTAGTAAGTAAAATAGAATTCAAAGAGGGAGAAAATCTTTCTGGAGGTCTACTTAGCCTTGTTTACCATCTAACATTTACTAGTGTGTGTGGTATTTATTGATGCAGTTGTTGCAGATCATGAGGAATTGGGAGAACATCATCTTTTGGAGTATCAACAAGCATGACATAATTATCTTCTTTCTTTTCATGTTGCTACAATAGATCTTTGTACAACACTTTCTCGTTGAATATGACATCCCTTCTTCTTACAATGTTACAATTTTCAAAATACCAAATCTTATAACCAAATTCATCAATGTCATATCTAACAAATATACATTTCTTTAACTTAGCTTCTAGCTTAGTTCTATTTTTAGAATCTATATGAGAAAATGCTTCACAACTAAAGGTTTTGACAAAAGAATAACTCACCTTCTTACCAGTCCATGCATCCTCTAGAGTGCCACAATCTAAAGGATTAGAGGGACATGTATTAATCAAATATACAATAGTATTGATAGCCTCCACCTACATGTTTAAGGGCAATTGAACATGTAACCTCATGCTCCTTACAAGCTCCATGATAGTCCTATTCATGCATTCAACCACTCCATTTTCCCATCGAGTCCTTGGAATAGTTTTCTATCTATGAATACCATTAGTAGAGAAATAATCTTCAAATTCATAACTACAATATTCACCACCATTATCTAATTTGATACATTTTAATTTCTTACCAGTCTCATTTTCAACCAAGCATTTAGATTTCTTAAAAGTTTGAAATATATTAGGTTTCTATCTAAGGAAATAAACCCATACTTTTCTAGTTACATCATTGATAAATATAATATAATAATGAGAGCCACCAAGGGAAGATACCTGAGCTAGTCCCCATACATCTGTATACGCAAGCTCTAATCTCTCACTTTTGTTTTCCTTCCCAGTCTTCACAAAACTCAATCTCTTTTGTTTTCCATACACAACTTTCTCAAAAATTCATATTAACACATTTTAGACTTGTTAAAACTTTCTTTGAATGAAGTACTTTCATACCTTTCTCACTCATGTGCCTAAGTCTGTGTTGCCATAGCATTGCATCAGAATCTACAATTTTCATTTCTTCTCGTTGCTCAATTGTAGCAATTGTTCCTGAACATTCATTTTTCTCTAAAACAATCAAAGTAGAAGAAAGAATATGACTTATACAAAGATACAAGGTGCCTACTTTCACACCTTTTGCAACTAAAAGGAACCTTTTGAAGCCTTCCAATTTTTATCATTAAAAGTAACTACAAAACCCTCATCACCAAGTTTTCCTACTGAAATTAAATTCCTACTTAGCCTTGGAACATGTCTTATCTCATGTAGTAGCCAATGGTTCCCATTCTGTAACTTAATCTTAACTTTTCCTTTTCCAACAATCTAATAGGATTCATTATCTCCCAAATAAACAAGCCCAAAATCCCCTTGGACATAATTAATAAAGTAACCTCTATGAGGTGTAGCATGAAATAAAGCACTAGAATTTAGAACCCATGAATCATCAATACTTTCTAAAGAGAGAAGCAAAGCATCCTCTTCAGATTTGTTACTTACCACATTTGCCTCCTTATTCTCTTTTGGTTTATCTCCTTCATTTTTATTTTGAGTCCAATAATTTTTCTTCTTATGCCTTGGTTTACCATAGTATCAACAATCCCTTGATCCTCTAGATTGAGACCTCTTCCCATTTGAATTTCCTCTTAATTTTCCATGATTTTTGGAATTATTTCCTCTCTTAGTCGTTTTGCCTCTACTTTTTGTGTTCAAAGCACTTCTTGATGTAGATCCATCTGGAGTTTTCCTACGAGTTTCCTTACTCAAAATAACATTGATCAAACCATCATATTTTAGGATATTAGATCTAGACACAAAATTACTCACAACCATTACCAAGCCATTCCAGCTTTTAGGCAAAGAACAAAAAATCAAGAGAGCCCTAATTTCTTTCTCAAAATTAATTCTCACAGAAGATAACTAACTAGTAACAATATTAAAATCATTTAAATGATTTTTAATAGATCCACCTTCTGTCATCTTCATATTAAATAAATGCTTCATGAGAAATACCTTATTTGAAGTAGAGGGCTTTTCATATAGTTTCGCTAGGGTTTCCATCAACTCTTCCACCATCTTTACTTTTGTAATGTTAAATGTCATTGATGGTACCAAGCATAATCTAATGCTTCCAAGTGCCTTTCTATCTAAAATCTCCTAGCCCTCATTTTTCATAGTTCCCTGATTCTTAGTTTTTCCTTCCAATGATTTCCATAAATCTTTCTGATAGAGATAGTCCTCCATTTGCATTTTCTTTAACTGAAATTTCTGCCCATTAAACTTGTCAACCCTTAGCTTACCCTCATCTACCATCACTCCCACTCAATTATGAGAAATTCTTGTAGAGGATCACAAAAAAAAAGAATGATGACAATTTGGCTATAAAAAAAAAAAAACCAAAAAAAATGATGACCGTCTGGCTCTGATACTTGATGCAGGAGCATCTAATGGTGTAAGGGAAATCCTCTATCACCCAAAAGTATGCTTAGTATTAGTTTCTATTTAAAGTGTTTTAATTTCTAGGTACTCATTTGGGTCAAATAAATATTTCAACTCTCATAGCTCCACTATTGGTTTTCTAGGTTAGAGTTTTTGAGCACCTTGGGATAGGTGTCAATATAGGAAATAGGTTACTTTGTAATTGAGCCATAATTATAATGAGTTAGAGGGTGTAAGTTGGAAGGATGATTATAATTATAATTTAAAGAACTTTAGAAAAGGAATCAGGTCAAAAGGCTTTATAGTTTGAAAGTTATTACAATTTTAAGTTACTTGGAGACCTCCTAAGAGCACTTCAAAGTTAGATTAGAGGTACTAAATGGCCTTGCACAGACCTAAAGCATAGGAGAAAAGCCAATTTGGTCCATAGGGCTATAGAGAACTTGGAGAGATTTCTAGAAATATAAATAGTTTTTTAATTAGAGTCCTAGATCAAAAGTTATGCCTCCCAGAAGTTGGGTTGCCATTTCTGGATTCTTCTAATTTTACATTGACTTCTGACATATTTTCTAGAACCTTCTATTTTGGTAGTGGATGAAAAATGACATATTCTAAAATGTATTCCTAACTCAAAACCTAATTTGGTTTTACATAAGGACCTTTCTGGTATTGTAAAGGCAGTTTTTGGTAGAGTTTGGGAGAAGGTATTGTGAGAAGGGTTTTCTCTAGAATCTGATCACATTGTAAGCCCATAGGGCATGTTGTGGAGTCCATTTTTGTTGTACTAAATGTAATAGTATATCATTTTTTATAATAATATCCCCCTTTCCTATTGTGTTCCATTTTGTCTTGGATTGTGCCCTCATCAAGTGGTATCAGAGCAGGTTCTCCTGAGTGTGCAGATAGAGTGTTGACTATGACATAGTTTCAACTTGCACTAGGACTGTGTGGTTCTGGGTTTTGATATAAGAGGATGTGTCCATGAAGGAAGCATGGTGGAAGGGTCAAAGTTGTTACTCCTAAAGTTAGATCCCTCTAGAGACAAGTCCAAGCATTGTAGGAGGAGATCCATAGAAGGATGAATGTTGTTGTAGGGGACGAAAGTGAGGAAGAAAATGAAGAAGAAGGAAATATTTGGTAGGAAAGGGAAGGATATAGAGAAGTCCTAAACCAGATAGAGGAAAATATTTTTAGGGCCATTGTCAAGCTTGGGAAAAGACCTAAAATTGATGTTGACATGTTTTCGAGAAATCTAAACCCAGATGAGTTGATTGACTAGATCAATGAGCTGGAAGAATATATTTGAGTATGAGGATATCAAGGACCCTAATAGGGTTAAGTTTATAAAGGCCAAAATGAAAGGCTATGCTAAAATTTTGTGGTAACAGATTTAGTTAGAAAGAAATAAAAGAGGAAAGAAGAAAATCACAAGATGGGATCACATGGTGGACAAATAAAGAAGTAGTTCAAACCTATTGATTATGAGCTTGATTTGTTCAAAAAGATGCAATGGTTAAAGAAATTGGAAAATCTATCTAGGAATACATAGAGGAATTTTACAAAGTTCTTATTAGGGTGGGGCATGTAGAAGCAAACAAGGAAAAGGTTTCCAGTTACCTTAGTGGGTTAAGACCTAGCATTCAAGAGGTGTTAAGTCTGGTTAGAATGACCAGCATTGAAGAGTCATACTAGTTTTCCTTGTGAGTTGAGAAGAAGCTAAAAAAAAAGTTTGATGGAAGGAAAAGAGGGCACAACCAAGGAGGAAGGGGCAATGGTAGGTCATTTCAAGGCCAAAATGAGAACTTGAAGAAAAATGAAGATGTGGTTACTATCCAAAATTAGAGGAATGATGGTTTCAATAGATCCCATGATCAAAACTTTGGAGATCAGAGAGGAAGAGGCAAAGGATGTGGAAAAGGTTTAGGAAGACGAGGCTTCTATGGTACATGTTTTCATTGTAATGAAGAAGGTCATTGGGCCTTTAAATTCCCTCAATGCCAAGGAAGGATAGATAGGAGAGGCAATGGTCAAGCAAGGGTTACTCATGTGAATGATGATGCACAATCATCACATTTAGAGGATAGAGAAAGAGGAGAGGTTCTAGTTAACAAAAGGGTCTTACTGAGTAGTGAGACTGAACCTAGACAAGGGAGGAGTTTATTTCATATTAGGTACAAGTATGAGGGTAAATGTTGTGATGTAATTGTTGATGGTGGAAGCACTGACAACTCAGTGTCAGAGGAGATGGTCTCAAAGCTAAAGCTTAAGAGGAAGAAACATCCCCAACCTATTAGATTACTTGGGTGTAGATTATCATAACATCCTAATTAGTGAGAAATGTTTGGTAAAGTTCAAGATTGAGAGTTACCATGATGATGCTCTTTGTGACATCATTCCAATGGATGTCTACCATTTATTGTTGGGAAGGTCATGGCGATTTGATAGACATGCTATACATGATGGTCATGAAAATAAATACTCTCTGAAAAAGGATGGAGCTCACCACAAATTAAAGCCCTTGATAAAGGAGGGTTAAAAGGTATGCAATAGTGCTAGGGTATGTCTTGTTGATGGAAGGAAATTTTGGGATGGCATGAAACATTAGCATATGTGTTATGTTTTAATTCCTAGAAAAGATAAGAAAAGGTTTGATTCGAGAGAGCCTGAGTCCATGTGTAGTAACTATAGTACTAGCACCAAAGAAGGATGGAGAGTGGAGAATGTGTATAGACTTTTGGGCCATGAATAGAATAACCATCAAGTATCAGTTTCCTTTGCCAAGACTAGATGATCTTATGGACTACTTTAGTGGAGCTCATTACTTCACAAAGATAGATCTCAAGTGGTTATCACCAGATATGGATATGAGAGGGAGATGAGTGAAAGATTGCATTCAAGACCAAGAATGGTCTATATGAGTGGTTTTTCATCCCCTTTGGACTAAGCAATGCACCAAGCATGTTCATGCAACTTATGAATGAGGTAGTATAGAAATTTTTGGGAAAATTTGTTGTTGTCTATCTGAATGATATTTTGATTTCTAGTAAGTCTTTGGATGAACATTTATTGCACATTTGTAGTATCCTTGAAAGGTTGAGGAAAGAGAAATTATTGATTAATTTGAAGAAGTGTAGCTTTGTCAAAAGGGAGTTAGTCTATTTGGGGTTTTTTGCATTAGCTAAGGGTCTCAAAATGGACCTAGAGAAGGTGTATCTCATCTTGGAATGGCCTACTCCAAGCATTGCCACTGAGGTGAGGTTATTCTATGGTTTGGCTAGTTATTACAAGAAGTTCATTAGAAATTTTAGTATTATATGTGCACCCCTAACTGAAATAGTGAGGGGGGATAGAAAGGAGTTCAAGTGGACTACATGAGCTACAAGGAGTTTTGAACTATAGAAGAAGAAGGTGATAGAGAAACTTGTGTTGGCACTTCTTGATTTCAACAAAGTATTCAATGTGGATTGCAATAAAAGTGGAAATGCTATTGGGGCTATGTTGAGCCAAGAAGGTAAACCTATTGCCTATTTTAGTGAAAAATTAAATGATGCAAATAAGAAGTATTCTGTTTATGATCAGGAGTTCTATGCAATAGCCCAAGTCTTGAAGAAATGGAGGCATTATTTTTTTCCAAAAGAATTTGTTTTGCATACTAATCACTAGGCATTGTAGTACCTAAATAGCCAAGGTAAATTAAATTAGAGACATTTAAAATGGGTAAAGCTCATGAAAAACTATACATTTGTATTAAAAAATAGAAGCAAAAGGTCTAATAAGGTTGTAGATGCATTAAGTAGGAGATAGTTCTTGCTGATAGTAATGTAGGTTGAAGTGGTTGGGTTTGATGTACCCAAGAATTTGTACCTTGAGGATCCTAACTTTGCAGAGGCTTGGAAGGCTTGTAAAAAACCTGTTACTCTAGATAGTACTAGGTGGATAGATTACATGATTCAGGATGGTATGTTGTTCAAGAAAAGTCAATTGTGTATTCGAAGGAGTTCCATGAGGGAGAACTTGATCAAGGAGAAGCATAGTGGAGGGATGGCATGACACTTTGGTCAAGATAAGACCATTTCCATTATTAGAAAACATTATTTTTTGCCTCAATTGTCATAAGATGTGAAGAAGTTTGCGTAGAGTTGTCAAGTATGTCAAACATCTAAAGGATTTAGTCAAAATATTGGACTCTATTTGCCATTGCCTATTCCATCAAAGCCTTGGGAGGACATAAGTATGGATTTTGTTCTTGGATTGCCAAGGACATTAAGGGGTAATGACTTAGTATTTGTGGTGGTTGATAGGTTCTCCAAGATGACACATTTCATTCCATCCCATAGGACTCATAATGTAGTGCATATTGCAGAATTTTTTTCAAAGAGGTGGTGAGGCTACATGGTCTCCCAAAAAGTATTGTTTCTAATAGAGATACTAAATTGGTTGGGTATTTCTAGAGGACTTTTTGGAAGAAGTTGAAGACACAATTGAAGTTTAGTTTTGCACATCATCCACAGATGGATGGACAAATAGAAGTAGTGAATAGAAGTTTGGGAAATTTGCTGAGGTGTTTAGTAGGAGATAAACCCAAGGGATGGGATTTGATTCTACCACAAGTAGATTTTCTTAATATAATTCTATAAATAGGAGTACTAGTAGATCATCATTACAAATTGTGTATGGAAGTAGTCCAAGGACTGCACTAGTGTTGAGGAAGATGGAGCAAGGGGAGAGGACAAGTGCTAACGTAGAAGAATTTGCTAAACATGTCAAGAACCTAGATGAGGAGGTGTGGACACATATTACCAAGATGAACCTATAGTATAAGGCTAGGGTAGATCAAGAGAGGATACATAAGGAGTTCCAAGTTTGAGATTAGGTTATGGTATATTTGAGAAAGGAACAATTTTTAGTGGGTACCTACAACAAGTTGAAGATGAAGAAATTTGGCCCTTGCAAAATTTTGAAGAAACATGATTTAGGGAATGCATATGAGGTGGTGTTGCGAGATGGGATTCACATTTTTCCTATTTTGAATATTAAAAACTTAACATATCATGATGATGGTGTAGATGAGGAGTTGATGTTGGAGCCATGTCTAATTCCTACTTCTATGAAGAAAGAGATTGAAGAAATTTTGGATAGTTGTGTGGGTCGAAGTATGAAGTACCAAAAACAAGCAGTATGAAGAATACTTGGTGAAGTGGAAAGGATGACTAATAAAAGATTCAACTTGGATATTTGAAATGGAGGTTTCCCATTTGGGCTTTCCTGTACTAGCTATAAAGTGACAGGGTCACGTTTTAATCTATCCTAGGTGTCTAGTGCAGTAGCATCCAGTAGTGTAAGGGCAATCCTGTATCACCCAAAAATATGAAATATGCTTAGTTTTAGTTTTAGTTTAAATAATTTTCACTTTTAGATACCAATTTGGGTCAAATAAAGATTCTAACTCTCATAGCTCCACTATTGGTTTTATGGGTTAGAGTTTTTGAGCACCTTGGGATATGTGCCAATGTAGAAAATGGATTATTTTATAATTTAGCCATAATTATAATGAGTTAGAGGGTGTAAGTTGGATTAATGATTAAAATTGTAGTTTAAAGCAATCTAGAAAAAGAATCAAGTCAAAAGGCTTTACGGTTTGAAAGTTATTACAGTTTTAAGTTGCCTAGAGACCTCTTGAGAGCACTTCAAAGTCAGATTTGAGGCACTAAATGGCCTTGTATAGGCCCATATAATGGGGGACAAGCCAAGCTAGTCAATAGGGCTATAGAGCACTTGGAGAGCTTTCTAAAAATGTAAATGGTTCGTCAATTAGAGTCCTAGATCAAAAGTTATGCCTCCTGGAAGTTGGACTACCATTTTTTGGATTCTTCTAATTTTACACAAACTTCTAACATGTTTTCTAGAACCTTTTATTTTGGTGGTGGATTCAAAATGTCATATTCTACAATGTATTCCTAACTCTAAACCTAATTTGGTTTTATTTAACAACCTTTTTGGCATTGTAAAGGCAATTTTTGGTGGAGCTTGGGAGAAGGTACTATGAGGGTTTTCTCAAGAATCTGATAACATTGTAAGCCCATAGGGCATGTCGTGGAGTGTATTTTTGTTGTATTTAATGTAATAGCACATCATTTTTAATAATAATATCACCCCTTTCCTATTGTGTTCATTTTCATCTTGGATTGTGCCCTCATAAATACCACTTGTTAGGATTAAGCTTAGACAAAAATAATATTTACATGTTAATATAACCAATACCAAAAAATAGTAGATTGCATAAAAGGGAACACATGACACCAAGATTTAACATGTTTCATCCAATCCCTATGCTACATCCACCAACAACAAGTCTAATATTATTATTGCCTAGTGATTACAATCCACAATCCCTTACAACTCAATACTATCGCAAGAAGCTACAATATCACCATTACATTATGAAATCCCTAACCCTAAGCTTTTTTTATACAAGCTTTTTGCCACTTACAAAATTAGGGTTTTTTACTATGCAGGGGTACTTCCCCTTGACCCCTTCTTGGGGTTGCTGCCCTCAAAACCCCTTAGAAATAATATGTGGAGAAAAGCACACCGAATAAACCTTTGAGTCTAATTCAGATCCACATCACAACATTATCCCTTTTTTGAGTCAAACCTTGTGGAAAGTCCTCTTTTCTACCTATTACTTGTAAAGATGACAGACAAAAATATAATTCTAAAATCTTAGTTTAGGATGATTTAGTTGATCATTCAATTTTTGTTAAACACATTATTCTAGTTGGAAAATTTCTTGGTTTTAGAACTAGTATTGAGGTAGTAAATTCAATGGTTAAGGGTATATGGAAGTGTAATGTCCCCATTTTAGTAGTTGACCAAGTGTGTGTGCGTTAGCCTTGTTCTACATGGTCTCGAGGGCTAACAAAGCTTTTAATGGGATCCTAGAGTGTTTTGGCATAGTCATTTCTAGTTTGGGCCAAAACGAAGTTGATTTACGGAGTTTTAGGCATACTTACTATTTTTAGTAAGTCAGAAGGACACAATGCAGGTCAATTTTGGTGATTGGATTTGATACTCCTCGGTGAGAGCTTTTCGATGAGCTGTCACTCGCATTATTCGAAGTCCGATTGCTAATACATTTTAATGCCTAAAGTTTTATTAAAGTAACATCTAATTTAATTGTAAAATATTAAAGTGTTACTTTAATATTTATTTTATGGGGATGTGTACCCAAGGGAGACATAAGGGGTATTTTAATATATGTTTTATATACTACACATGTTTTATCCCACATTGCCCATATGAGTTGAGCGGACCCTTGGAAATAGAATAAAAGGAAGCATTTATGGCTTCATTAGCCAGGTTGAATATGAGAAGAAATTGGTGTGTGAGTTACAGCTCCGTTCTTGGCATTTGAGGATGTCTATCCTCTCTTGTAACATTCTAGACGTCATTTCCTTGGGGTTTTGCCTTTGGAATTCTTTGTTATTGGCTTCATTATCAGGCAATTTAGTTGCATTTCCAGCTACAGGTAGATTTGGTATTTTGCTCATATCTTCTTCACTACTTTTTTGTCGCTTATGCCACTTTGAGGGAATGATATTACGAAGGTAGTGGACTGATTGAAGGATAAGCACTGTAGCAGCAAGTTTGAAAGCATGGGCTGGAGTATTATGTCAATACTGCTGAAGTAATTAGTGAGTTGATAAATCTGCCATGTATTTGGTTTTATGAATTCTAAAAATAACATTTTATTAGTAGCAGTTCATTTCCACTTTGCATATTATTGTAGTTTCTTTCTTTTTTATGTTGTATGATACCAATTCCATGCACAAAACACAACAAACAAATAAACGTTTGATTTTCGGAGTTATAAGGGGTTTAAAACATTAAATAGAGAAATAAGAGGTTGAATGCAAACTGTTTGACAAAATTCCTTTCAGCAAATTGGTTTAGTTTTTTGGGACATTCAGGGGTGCCCATTATAGTGGTATTAGAGCTATAAGTCCTGCCATCCTATGGAGGTCTTATAGGGAATTTGGAATAACTGGATAGAGGGAAAGTCAAACACTAAAATCAAAAATAAAAAAAACATAGGCTAAGCATTTATGTTTGAGCATGTGACAGGGGCCTTATAATTTCCGCGATACTAGAGCAAGACAAAATAGGATTTCAGACTTGCAAAGAAAATAGTCTAGTACATCCGTGTAGGGGGACATTGAATCTAGCCATACAGACACAAAGGAGATATTCTTTGATCAGGACAACAATATGGGTGATCGAGATGACAAGAATACAGGATGAGGCAGAGGCAGGAATGCCGATCTAGATCAAGGGGACATAATGTTTAGACAATTACTGGGTACATCAGAGCAGGGGCACCGTATGCAGCAAGAGTAGAATAGGTGAATGGACATGATGTTGCAACTCATGGTTAGACAGATGGGTGTCAATATTAATCCAGGTGATGCCAACAACAGAAACAATAACAATGAGGGAAACAATAACAATGGGGGAAACAATAACCATGGAGGCCAAGGCAACAACAATGGTCCTGAGAATAACATTAATGGTAATAATGGACATGGCAACAATGGGAATGAGGATGATAACTTTAGACATGTTGCACGCCCAACGCGGACTGCGAGCTCGAGACCTCTTCTACCCACCTTCCCACCCAGAGATCTGGTTCAACCAGTAAACGAACCATAGATTATCGAGTTATAGGATCAGTTCAGGAGGGACTGGGAGGCCAGTGGACCAAAGTTCCAGGTAGATACTTCCCTCAGAGATTATATGGACTTGAGGATGAGACACATGCCTAGAGCAGGAGGGAGGAATCAAAACTTTGAGCTGAGAAAGAAAGTTGGAAAAATTTGCTTACCTTATTATGATGCTTCAGGGAAGATGACTGCACGATCTTGGGTGCAGAAGGTAGATACATACTTGTAGTTAAATCCTATGCTTGAGGAGGAGGCTATCAAGTATGTGGCTATGCACTTGGATGGCATTACACATGAATGGTGGCATCATGGCATGGTGACTTTGGGGCATAATTAGATTACATCCTATGAGGAATTCACTGAAACATTGATCGAGAGATTTGACACTAGGGATCCCGAGTTACATTTCAAGGAACTAGCATAGTTAAAAAGTCAGGTTCTGTGGATGCTTACATTGCCGAGTTTCAGCGCTTGTCTATACTTGTTACTGATATCTCTCCTAGGAGATTGGTGGTGTTATTTTGTGATGGTCTTGCTGATCCATTACGAGGTTGGGTGAAGGGACATGATCCACTCACCTTAGCTAAAGCAACTAAAAAGGCACAAGATTTAGCCCCTTCGGTATACAAAGGAAAAACCCATTCAATAGATTCTTCCTACTGCAAGGACAAAGACAAAAAACCATTTCAGAAAGAGTGTAGCAAACCCAAAGAAGGATCAAAAGGACTAGACAATGAAACCTTGAATGAACTTCGAAAGAAGAAGCTATGCTTCCATTGTAGAGAGCCTTGGGACTTATCTCATAAATGTTCTCTCAAGGCTAAGGCAAATCAAATGGAATATTTTTCAGTAGAAGATTCAGAGTCAGAGGGGGAGGATCAACACTCCAATTTAGATGAGGGTAACACTATAGAGGAGAACAACATTCCTAAGGATGATAGATCGTTGGCACGCTTGATAGGGGCCCAAAAGGAAATCACATTTAAGGTCAGGGGTACTATCCAGGGGCAGAAAGTGATATCTCTTATTGACACTGGGGCTATACATAACTTCATAGATGCACAGTTGGTAGCTAGGAGAGTGTTACAAATAGAGGAGCATGATGGGTTTAGAGTCATGGTGGCTAATGGTGATAAATTATTATGCACTTGGAAGATATCTAATCTTCACATCAGGTTTGGAGATGGCTACGAGTTGAAGGATGAGTTCTATGTTGTGGACATGGGAGATTATGATGTCATCCTCGGCATGACATGGATGGCTTCACTAGTGGAGTTCACACTCAACTTAGAAAAATTGGAGATGAGATTCAAGCATGAGGGCAGAACTGTGGTACTTGGAGGTCTTTTAGATGGAGGTTGCAGAGTAGTGTCCTTGAGGAGAATGTAGAGAATTTTTCATCATGATGACATAGAGTGGGCGGTAGAGTGCTACATTATGCCAACTTCACCAGAGCCACAAGAAAAGAGTCCTCCACCAGATATCCAGAAGATACTTGATAGACACGCTAAAGTATTTAGCAATATTCCTCACGGGGTTCCTCATGAAAGAGGGATGGAACATGTTATTGAGCTCAAGGAGGAAGCCAAACCAGTTATGATTACTCCCTATCATCATCCTAAGAAACACAAGGATGAGATAGAGAAGACGATTAAGGATTTGTTGGAGATGGGGCATATCAGGCCTAGTAAGAGCCCCTTTGCTTCAACAGTTGTATTGGTAAAGAAGAAGGATGGGACGATGTGCATGTGCATTGATTATAGGGCACTGAATAAGAAAAAAATTTAAAATAGGTATCCCATTCCTAGGATTGATGACCTGATTGATGAGTTGCATGGGGCATGCTTCTTCACCAAAATTGATTTGTGATTCGGATACCATTAGATCAGGATGAGAGAAAAGGACATTGAGATAATAGCCTTCTGATGTCACTATGGCCACTTTGAGTTCATGGTTATGCCATTTGGTCTAACCAATGCACCCGCTACATTTCAAAGTTGTATGAACCAGGTATTCAGGAAGTAGCTGAGGAGATTTGTCTTGATCTTCTTTGATGACATCTTGGTCTTCAGTAAGACCTGGGAGGAGCACTTACATCATCTAGAGGAGGTGTTATCTATTCTGGAGAAAGAGTCATTGTATGCCAAGGAATCTAAATGTGAGTTTGGCATGACTGAGCTCCTTTACTTTGGGCATATCATTAGTACAGATGGCATTCAGGTTGATCCCGAAAAGATTAGAGCTATTGTAGAGTGGCCTACTCCCACAAACCTTACACATCTTAAGGGATTATTTGGTTTATGTGGTGTTTATAGGAGGTTTGTTAAGGGATTATCATAGATTGCTACACCCTTGAAAAATCTTACCAGGAAAGGAGCCTTCCTGTGGACAGGGGCAGCATAGAGGTTTTTTGAGCATTTCAAGCAAGTAATGTTTTCATGTCCAGTTCTAGCTCTACTGGATTTCATGAAGCCTTTTGAGCTTCATTGTGATGCATCAGGTGATTGGATTGGAGCAGTATTGATGCAGGAGAAGCATCCCATTGCATTCGAGAGTAGGAAGCTCTGGGGAGTTGAGAAGAGTTATTCTATCTATGACTGGGAGATGTTGGCCATAATGCATGCATTGGCCAAATTTCGATCATATTTGGTGGGTGGACATTTTGTGATCAAGACTGATCACAACAGTATTAAATACTTCATGAGCCAGTGTGATCTTAATGACCGGCAACAAAAATGGGTCACTAAATTGCAGGCTTATGACTTTGACATAGAGTTTTTCAAAGGTAAGAAAAATATGGCAGCTGATGCCTTATCTCAGAGACCTCACTTATGTGCTCTAGCAGAGATTTTAGGAGATTGGAGAGATTAGATTATAGCAGAGTATGTCGGAGATGCTTGGGCTTCTGGATTGATTTTAGGTACCATACAGGATGATCACTATGAGGTGATAGATGGATTGATTAGAGTTTAGGACAGGGTTTATTTGATTCCATCATCACAGTTGAGAGAGGCGATATTGAAGGCATTTCATGATGCACCCATAGTTGGACATCTGGGGGTCTTCAAGACCTATAGGTAGATCTAAGAGTGGTTTTCATGGAAAGGGCTCAAGGATGATGTTCAAAGGTATGTCAGGGAGTGTGTGGTTTGTCAACAGAATAAGGGAGAGCACACATTTCTTGTAGGTTTATTACAACCCTTGCCCATTCCTGATAAGAAATGGGAAAGTATTTCAATGGACTTCATCACTGGTTTACCACGAGTGTAGGGAAGAGATTGCATCTATGTGGTGGTGGATCGCTTGACGAAGTTTGCTCACTTCTTTGCTATTCTGTCCACTTACACAGTAGCACAAGTGGCAGATCTTTTCTTTAGAGAGATATTCAGGTTACATGGGCTGCCCAGATTCATTGTCAGTGACCGAGATAGTAATTTTATGAGTGTTTTTTTGGCAAGAGTTGTTTAGGTTGTGTGGTACAGATCTTACACCTAGCACTAGTTATCATCCACAAATAGATGGGCAAACAGAGATTGTGAATAAATGGGTGGAAGGATATTTGAGGAACTATGTAACTGTACAACAAAAAGCTTGGATCAGATGGTTGCATATGGGAGAGTATTGTTATAACACCACTTATCATATGTCCATCAAGAAGACTCCTTTCATGGGGTGAAAGCACAAACCTGTGTCACCATTTGTGATATTTGGAGGGGTTACGGCCGAAATAGTTTTGGCCATAACCGTCGAACAAGTTTTGACCATACATATGTGGCAAGTTTCCTTGTCGACATGGCATGCATAGTTACGGCCGAAACACATTCGGCCGAAATGGTTCCGGTCATAACCCTCATGTTTCAAATGACTAAAAATATCATAAAAATAGCCAAAAAGTGATTGACGATAATTTTATACATTGGGGGGTTACGGCCAAAACCCTTTCGGCCGAAACAGTTACGATCGAAACCCTTTCGATCAAAACTACCTATGTCTCATCTTAGGTGGCAGCCACACAAGCAAAAATAAGAACTTTTGCAAATTTCTCACTTTGAAAGCCAATTTGACTTACTAAATTAAAGTTTTTTTAAAACTAAAAATATAGTTTTGTAGGTCTCGGAGTCAAGATTATGATTATGTAATTTTTAAAAAATTTTCATTATGGATAATATGTTATAATTTGAAAATAGTACAAGTAGGTATTCTAAGATTCAAGAATATGTCTATTCAAAAATAAGAAAAAAATAGTAAATCATGTTCAAAAATTATTATTTTTTAATGCTGTACTAGAGGAGAGAGTCTTCTTCAAGAATATGCAATTTGTTTTAAAAAATATGTAGGTTTGATGGAAAAATCTTGACGGGAGAAAAAAACTGTCAATTTCTAATAACTTTGACTTTGACTAGTTATAACTTATAAAATATTAGCTGAATTTCAATTTTTCTTTTTTGGTACACTAGGTATACATGTTGACTCTAACATATTCCAAAATCAGACCAAAATATGAATATTTTCATATATTTATTTGACAAGAAAAAAAACTCTATATTTTTAGCATTTAAAAATAATTAAACAATAGACTTTAAAAATTGAAAAATAGATAAAATTTTCACTCAATTTTTGTCAAAAAAATTACAGACATAAACTTCATCCAATTTTACACATTTCATTAGTTTACATCATCTTCAAATTCTAAGCACAAATACCACTTTTATGTCATTAAATTTGAAGACTTTAAATTCTGATATCAGTTCTCCTTTATAAAAGGCGACACAGGTTTGTGCTTTTACCCCATGGCACTCTATGGTTATGAAGCACCTAGCTTCATGGATTTTGTTTTGGGGGATAGTAGAGTGCCCAAAGCCAAAAACTTATTGCAGGATAGCCAAGACATCCTGAAAGTGCTCATAGAGAATATACAACAGGCCCAGAATCAATAGAAATTGTATGCTGATCAGCACCAAAGGTAGGGGATATGGTTTACTTGAGGCTACAACCATATAGACAGTCATTGCTCAAGAAGAGTGGAGCTGAAAAGTTCAGATTTTATGGTCCCTACAGGGTGATTCGCAAAGTGGGCAAAGTCGCCTATGAGCTTGAGCTTCCAGAGGGCAATCGACTGCACAATGTGTTTCATGTGTCTAGGCTTAAGAAATCCATTGGTTAGAATGTAGTGCCTTCTATAGATTTAGCCCCTTTGGATGAGGAGGGGAAGCTTGTGTTAGTACCCGAGACTATTCTGGACACTAGAGAGAGGAAGCTTAGAAACATGATAGTGAAGGAGTATTTTGTCAAATGGAGAGACCTGTCGGAGGAAGATTCTACATGGGAGAGTGAGCAGGTTATTCAGCAGGCTAGACTGAGATTGCTTGAGGACAAGCAATTTCATGGGGGGCAGACTGTAATGTCCCCATTTTAGCAGTTGACCAAGTGTGTGTGCATTAGCCTTGTTCTACATGGTCCTAAGGGCTAACGAAGGGTTTAATGGGATCCTGGAGTGTTTTGGCCTAGTCATTTCTAGTTTGGGCCAAAAAAAAGTTGATTTACTTAGTTTCAGGCATACTTACTATTTTTAGTAAGTTAGTAAGACACAGTATAGGTCAATTTTGGTGATTGGATTTGATACTCCTCGGTGAGAGATTTTCGATGAGCTATCACTCACATTATTCGGAGTCTGATTACTAATACATTTTAATGCCTGAAGTTTTATTAAAGTAATATCTAATTTAATTGTAAAATATTAAAGTGTTACTTTAATATTTATTTTATGGGGATGTGTACCCAAGGGAGATATAAGGGGTATTTTAATATATGTTTTATATACTACACATCTTTTATCCCACATTGCCCATATGAGTTGAGCGGACCCTTGGAAATAGAATAAAAGGAAGCATTTGTGGCTTCATTAGCTAGGTTGAATATGAGAAGAAATTGGTGTGTGAGTTGCAGCTCCGTTCTTGGCATTTGAGGATGTCTATCCTCTCTTGTAACATTCTAGACGTCATTCCCTTGGGGTTTGGCCTTTGGAATTCTTTGTTATTGGCTTCATTATCAGGCAATTTAGTTGCATTTCCAGCTATAGGCAGATTTTGTATTTTGCTCATATCTTCTGCACTACTTTTTCGACGCTTATGCCGCTTTGAGGGAATGATATTATGAAGGTAGTGGACTGATTGAAGGACAAGCACTATAGCAGCAAGTTCGAAAGCATGGGCTGGAGTATTATGTCAATACTACTGAAGTAATTAGTGAGTTGATAAATCTGCCATGTATTTGGTTTTATGAATTCTGAAAATAACATTTTATTAGCAGCAGTTCATTTCCACTTTGCATAATATTGTAGTTTCTTTCTTGTTTATGTTATATGATACCAATTCCATGCACAAAACACAACAAACAAATAAACATTTTATTTTCGGAATTATAAGGGGTTTAAAACATTAAACGAAGAAATAAGAGGTTGAATGCAAACTGTTTGACAAAATTCCTTTCAGCAAATTGGTTTAGTTTTTTGGGACATCCAGGAGTGCCCATTATAGGAAGCTTATAGGACAAGTGTATATTTATGCCCTTCCAAGGGGTTTTTCATCATTTAACTTTTGTAATAAGGTGGATTTTTTAATAAGGTGGATCTTTGCCTTGCTCACCTTCTCAGCTCGGTAGACACTGTCTGATAAATGATATGACATTTGTGTGACATCAACGACAACACACAATTGAACAATTGTATCCAACAATATCCCTCTTTGGTATTAATGGCAACACAACATGTCATAGTAGGATGCAATTTGAAAACAAGTCATTTAAATGACAAAATACAAAGCTCCCTGTTTTATAATAATTTGTTTGTAAATTTCAGAAAGATATGATAGTATTATTCTCCCTCTTTGACAACACATGCCAAAGACAACTCAAAACAACTGAATAGTATTGTACTTGATGTACTGATTCATATGTAATGTCTTCATTGATTTGCTACATCAACTGATAGATTTTCAATTTTTTTCCTATTGATGCATCACTAAAACCGTATTTTAGTGAGCTTTTGATAGGGGAATGACCCCTAACTGACCTCTTAGATACAAGAATGCATCCTTAGGTAAAGGTTTTGTGAATATATTAGTAATTTGTTCCTTTGTATGCACATATTCCAATCTTATTTCCTTTTCTTGTACCAATTCTCTAACAAAGTGATACTTTATGGCAATATGCTTTATTTTTGAATGCATCAATAGATTCTTGGAGATGTTAAGTGCACTTGTGTTATCAAAAAACATAACAATAGGTTCTTTGATTTCTTGCTTCATACCTTCCAATAATTGTTTAAACCATACAATGTTTAAGCAATTTACTGTTGCTGCAACATATTCAGCCTCTGCTATGGATTGAGATGTACAATTATGTTTTTTACTTGTCCAAGAAACTAACCTTTTTCCAAGAAAGAAAGCTCCTCCACTTGTGCTCTTTCTGCCATCAATATTTCTTGCCCAATCTGCATCATTGAACACCTTTAAATCTAGTTTTCCTCCAAGTTTATACCATAATCCATAATCTTTGGTTCTTTTTAAGTATCTCATGATCCTTTTGATTGCCATCATGTGATTTTATTTTGGTTTTGTTGAGAATCTTGCTACAATTCCTACTGCAAGGGCAATGTCTAGTCTTGTGTGCACTACATATTGCAATTTTCCAATCATAGATCTATACAATGTATGATCTACTTCCTTTGATTCATCATCTTGGTAAGTTTTAATCCAATACACATGGGAGTCCCAATTGGTTTGTAGTCTTTCATACCAAACTTTTTCAATATCTCTTTGATATATTTAGATTGAGTGATGTAGATGCCATTCTTACTTTGTTGAATTTGAAGACCAACAAAGAATTTGATTTCACCAAATATTGACATTTCAAATTCCTTGTTCATTTGTTCTAAAAATTCTTTACAAAGATCATCATTTCCTATGAACAAAGTATCATCTACAAATATTTTTGCCAAGACAATCTTATTATCTAGTCCTTGTTTTATGTACAAACTACTGTTATCATTAGTCCTTTGAAAACCAATCTGAATAAGATAGTTATGCAGTCCTTCAGGTTGTTCAATATAAATTTCTGCATCCAATATGCCATTGAGAAATGTTGACTTGACATCCAGCTGATAAACTTTGTATCCTTTGAATGTAGCATATGCAAGTAAGGTTTTGACACCTTCCAATCTTGTAATAGGAGAAAAAGTTTCTCCATAGTCTTCACCTTCTTCTTGAGAATATCCTTTGCATACCAGTCTAGCTTTGTTCCTTGATATCTTACCATCTTCATTTAGTTTGTTTCTGAATACCCACTTTGTTCCAATCACATTCTTGTCTTTGGGTCTAGGTACAAGACTCCATGTTTTGTTTTTCTCTATCTTTTCTATCTCTTCATTCATAGCCTCAATCCAACTTTAATTGTCTAGTGCATCTTTGACATTTCCAGGTTCAAAATCAGCAAGTAAACAAGTGCCTTTTAACTTACTTCTTGTCATTGTTCCTTCTGATTTATCTCCAATGATCTGATCTGGTGCATGATGCTTTTTGACATACTTGGCTAGCACAAGCTACTTGCCTTTTGAGTTATCATTCTGCATCTCAACTTCTTGCCCTAGATTTGGTTGCTTAGGCTCGATAGATGCTAACTTGGTAGCTTCAGTTTGCAACTTGGGTTCTTTCAGCTCGGGTTCTTGCAACTCAATAGATGCTAACTCGGTTTGAGCTTCTTGTGACTCGGTTAATGATGACTCTGGAGTTGAGGATTCCTGATTAATAGGTATACTTGGTATTGTATCTGGTTCAATGTAAATAAATCTTCTATAGTCTTCAAGTTCTTTTTTGCTTTCTTTTTCTATTCTTTATTCGAACTCATCAACTTTCACATGTGCACTTTCTATGACTTTGTAAGTAGATAAGTTCAAACATTTATATGCTTTTCTTTTGCAAGAGTATCCCAAAATTATTCCTTCATCACTTTTTACATCAAATTTGCCTTTTCTAGATTCTTTCAAAATGTAACATTTACTTCCAAATACTTTTAGATAACTTACATTGGGTTTGTAGCCATACCACAACTCATAGGAAGTTTTGAATGAGTCCTTCTTCAGCTGTACTCGGTTCAAAGTATGAACTGCAATGCTGATGGCTTCTTTCCAGTATTTGATAGCAATATTTTTCTGAATCATTAGGGTTCTTGCACAATCCATGATAGATCTGCTCCTTCTTTCTGCTATTCCATTTTGTTCAGGAGTTCCATGTGTTGAAACCCATCTTTTGATCCCCCTTTCAATGCAAATTTTATTGATCTCATGTAAAATGAATTCACCACCTCTGTTAGACCTTAAGCATTTTAGTCTTTTTCCTATTTCCTTTTCTACTCTCACCAAATACCATTTGAACTTTTCAAATGCTTCTGATTTCTCTCTTAGGTACATGACAGTCATCATTCTTGAATAGTCATCAACAAACAGAATGAAGAATTTTTCACCAGTATAACTTTCAATGCCAATGGGTCCACATAAATCAGTATGCACAATTTCTAGAACTTCTTCAGTTTGATAGTTCTTTCTTTTAAAATTGGTCTTTCCCATTTTACCAATTTGACAATTCTTGCATAAACCAACGTCAGGTTTCTTTATGTCAGGAATACCTCTTAATTTTCTGAATTTTCTGATCTTCATTAAGTTGTCAAAGTTTACATGACACAATCTCCTATGCCATAACCAACTTTCTTCAATTTGAGCAATAAAACATGGACATTCACCAACTTCAAGATAAAATAAGTTACCTTTTTTTTGAGTGCCTGATCCAATTAGTTTTCCTTTGCCATCCAACAATCTTGCTTTCTCATGCATAAATTCTACTTTGAATCCATTATTGAGCAGCTGTGCCACACTCAACAAATTGTGCTTTAGTCCTTCTACCCAGTATGCATTATCACATACAAATTCCTTGGTCAATGAGATTCTTCCTTTTCCTCTTATACAAAAAGGTTCATTGTTACCAAATCTTACACTGCCACCATCATAGTCTTCGAAGTGTTCAAACTTAGTTTTATCACCAGTCATGTGATGAGAACAACCACTATCTATAATCCATGTATCATTTCTGCTCATATGATAACTAAGTGCCATTTCCTCATCATTATCAGACTCATCTTTCACAACAATGTAAAAAATTTCATCTTCTTCTTCATCATTAGAATCATTAGAATCTTTAGCCATAAAACATGTTTTCTTACCTTTATCCTTGAATGATTTGAAGTCTCTTTTGCCATTGTACTTGTGACCTTTCTTCTCATCCTTATTTTTCTTATTTGGGCATCTAGCAGCAATATGTCTAATTTTTTCATAAGAAAAATAGATTAGAGGAACCTTACCTTTGTATTTTCCTTTGCCTCTACAATATTTCCTTGTTAGCAGAGCTTCAACTACTTCAAGATCACTATCTGAACTTTTTTCTGATTCTTCATCACTGTCTGATTGTAGATCCTTCAACTTTTTCCCTTTTTCTTCTGAGTGAAAGCTTGGCTTCAAACACTAATTCAATGTTTTTGGCAGCTGGGACATAATTGTCATAGTTGTCTAGCTCAAATGCAGTCAATCTTCCAACTATGGCTTCTAGATTTATCTTATGATTTGCTTCACATCTTCTTTCTTGAATTGCAGAGACTCTGATTGCATAAATGGGAAGTAGAGTTCTAAGAACTTATAATTTTTCTCCTCCTTGGTATCTCCTCTAGATGCTTTGATTGCACTAACACATGCTTTGACTCTTTCAACATATTTTGCAATATTTTCATTCTCTCTCATCCTCATTTGATCAAATTGTCCTCTCAGACTTTTTACTTTGGCTCTTCTTACATTATCATCTCCTCCATAGATTTCTTTCAGCTTTTCCCACATTTCAAAGGCAGTTTTGCAATCTTTGATGTCATAAAATTCTTCATAACTCAAAGCAGATGCTATATCTATCATCATGTTGTTGTGAGTCTTCTTTTCAGAAATATCATTGACAGATAATGTACAAGTAGGTTTTGCATATTTTTCATCAAGGTACTTTAGTCCTGTATCTCTAATGCAAGCTAGATGAAGTCTCATCAACCCTTGCCATGCTGAGAAGTTGTCTCTATTAAGTTTTGGAATTTCCCTCTTATAAGACATCCTGACCTTTGGCTTAGATCTTTGAAATCTTTTCCTACAAGCACCAAGAGCTCTGATATCAATTGTTGGAATTATAGATGGAGTAACTGAGAGGGGGTGTGAATCAGTTATCCCAAAAAACAATTCACAAATCCCTTAGATGTCTATAATGCTTATTTACTATTGAAACTTGATAAACAATGTAGGAATACTGTAACTTGGTAGATTAACTAGCTAGCATTCATAGTTATTAATATGCATTCAAAGGTTAGAGTAAATGAACACAAGAGACACCAGATTTAACGTGAAAACCCAATATGGGAAAAACCACCAAGTAACTAGTCACCAAATTTTCACTCTTTTGAAGTGAAACCTGTTAGGAACCAACCCTGTTAAAGGTTTCAATACACACTATTAGGTGTGACCTTGTTAGAGGATTTAATCACCCTATTAGGAGCGGCCTTGCTAGAGGTCTTTAGAACAATTCAATTGAACTGTCACCTTGTTAGAGGATTTACAAAATCGCTGTTAAACCAACTCTGTTAAGAGGTTTGAAATCACTACTACAATGGTTAGAAAGAAAAAATGAATAAACCTGAACAAGATGCAACTAAATTTGCTAGATACATGTCTCTGTTCAACATTATTAGATCGTCCTTGATCAAATATGGCTTTGCTGCTCCTTAATGATCTCTGATCATCTTTCAAATTTCAAATATGGATCTGCTACTCCTTAATGATCTCTGCTCATCTTTCAAATTTCAAATATGGCTCTTCTTCTCCTTAATAATCTATGATCATCCTTCAAATGAGCTTCCACAACAATCAGTCTTCATATCACATTAATTTCTCATACCTCTCCTTGCTACTTTTTGAATTCACAACTTGACCTCTTACTTATACCATTCAGATGGTTAAGTTGGCCCATTGTATGTTATATTTTCCAATAAACCATTCATCAGTCAGCTATAGATATTACTCTTAAACAAATAAACGTTATATCATAAAAGAATGAAATACTTTACTGGCTGACCCTGCTCGGTAAATACTACTTTCAAGAATTTCTTGAGTTAACCATCTTGACTTGGTTAACATTACAATAGCCTTAAAATCCTTTGGCTGCTGAGTTTTACTTGGTAAGAACTACTTCTGCCAAATTTCCTTTGATGACCAAGTGAACTCGGTAAGAACCAAATTTCTTTGATTACCTTGAATGCTCGGTAAGAACTGTATCTTCCAATTTTCCTTTGATGACTGAGTAAAATTGGTAAGAACTACTTCTTCCATATTACCTTTGATTATCGAGTGAACTCAGTAAGAACTGCATCTTTTCTCAGCTAACCTTCTGAGCTCGATAAACACTGTCTTTTGTCTTGTTAACCTTCTGAGCTCGGTAGACACAGTTCTTTGCCTTGCCGACCTTCTGAGCTCAGTAGACACTGTCTAATAACTGATATGACATTTGTGTGATATCAAAGACAACACACAATTAAACAATTGTATCCAACAAGAGCATTAATCTATGGTATGGGAAAAATTAAAAGAGAGAGAGGTAGAGAGAATATGGATAGGATAGAGAGATGAAAAGAAATCGGATAAGATAGAGAGAGAGAGTTGGAGAGAGAGATGATATTTTAAGATTTTAGGGTTATGCTCTATTGAGGACATTTTACATAGCCAAAAGAGAGGGAGGGAGGTAGAGAAGGTGATATGAAGAGAGAGGTAGCAAATGAATAGTATATATATATATATATATATATATATATATATATATATATATATATAGAGAGAGAGAGAGAGAGAGAGAGAGAGAGAGAGAGAGAGAGAGAGAGTGGGGTAGGGGATAGGATGCAAAGAAGGGGTTCAAAGAGAGAGTGATTGATGAAGAGAAAGAAAGAGTGATTGATGGAGAGAAGGAGATAGTGATTGTTGGATAGAGAGAGTAGGGGATATAATGCATGGAAAGGAGTAGGAAGCTTTCTTAGGGATAGGATGGAGAGAAAGAGGATATGGAATAGGAAGAGAGAGAGAGAGTCTTAGATAGGATGGAGAGAGAGTGAGAGACAATGAGATATGAAGAGAGAAAGAGGGGTATATAGGATGGAGAGAGAGTGAGAGAGAATAGGATAGGAAGAGAAAAGGATAGATATGATGGAGAGAGAGAGAGAGAGAGAGAGAGAGAGAGAGAGAGAGAGAGAGAGAGAGAGAGAGAGAGAGAGAGAAATATGGGATGGAGAGAGAAGGGGGTAGGAAGACCTAAAGGGGATAGGATGGAAAGGAAGGAACATAAAAGGTGTATTTACATAGTGCAATCACATTATAACATTTCTCAAAGAACAATGTGACTATTGAGACAATCTCATATTGTCCATTTTGCAGTTTGTGCTATTCTATTTTTATGATAAATAGATGGGTTTCATGGCATTGGAAGTGACAAAAGACTATTCTTGGTGTTGGAAGTACCAAAATAAACTATTATCTACATTATTTCAGCTATTAATCAACATTGCAACATATGTGAGGTTAGTGGAGTACTTTTTAAATGTATATTGTGATTGTAGAGACAAATTGTATATTGATTTGGAAAGTTGTGATATATTGAATTTATAGATATCATTGTAGTTCATATGTTTTCATGATTCGATATTCATGATATTGTAATCCATATGTTTGAATAATTTGACATGTAGACATCATCATATGCCAAGGAAGAAAGAAAAAATTCAAACTTTGAAAGAAAAGGAGATGAATTTGGCAATCAAAAGGGAAAAAATGAAAGTGCTATGTCAACAAATAATATTGGAATCAAGTAATGAAAATATGGCTTTGGAAGAGGAACAAGAACCACCAAGAGAAAGAAATAAAGGTATAGAATTGGAAAGACAAAGATAATGAATGAGACTCTTATGGTCAACAAGACAATTGAATTGCAAAGGAACACCATTTTCCAATATTGAAGTCATATCATCATCTCATGTTGAAGAGACACCATGTTATACATTGGAGTGTGTGCACACTCTATCATCTCATGTTCAAGGGATAACATCAACATACCACCTAGATGATATTCAACCTTTTACATCTTATTGCCAAGGCACATCATCTTTGGTTGAAGGTATGCAACTCATGCATAATTATGTTGATATTCAAAATGTTGAGAGAACTAAAGAGATTAGGAAACCTTCTACAACATCTTATAGAAATCCAAGATATTTGATCTATATTGATACTAATATTTTGCAATCAATTGCTGATAATATTTCAAAGTGTACTTGTCAAAAAAAATTAATCATATGTGGAGATTATTCTTTGAAGAATTAAATGTGATAGGAAGATATCAATTATTTATTGAAATGATAAGGAATTTAAAATTTAGGCCCATCATGAAGATTAATGGGATAAGAACAATGGATGAGTCAAATGAAAAAAAAGATTGTAAAGAATCTAATGAGTGCATATATGATAATGTGGGTTCTAAGTCACACAACAAAGATAGTAATATTAGAGGACACATACTTACATAAATAATAGTAAGCACTCCAATGAAGAAAGATCAATGCATTAGAAACACAAGGAAAACAATGAAAATAGGTAGAAGTACTCTAATGAAAGCTATTGCAAGGTGAGAAAGAGTGCAAGATCCAACAAAAATGAGTTATGGACATCTAGCGGTAGAATACCATTGGAGGATACAGAAATTAGTGAAGCTTTGAAATCTTTGGTTGAAATTTTTGTGAAGAATAAAACATGCATTTCACCTAATCAAAGAGATGTGGTAAGAAGGAGGATTGGTAGTAATAACAACAATTTGCATGCAAAACATTTTTTGGATTCAACATAGACACAATTATTTGCAAAATTTAATGGTATGTATCCTCAAATTAAAATTAGTCAAAAATATTTTGAAATGGGTAAACCTTTTTGTGTAAAGATAAATCACACACACACACACAACTTGTTGTAGGGTTCATATGGAAATTTCTAACCATTTTGATATTTTTAGGAATATATGCATGGGTAAAAGTACAAAGCCGTGTCACCTTTTAGGCCGAGTTATTAGAATGACTGAATTTGAGTATTTCTATCTAAATTTTTTTTTTCAAACATATGATTATGATATAATTATTCTAGCTAAGTTATATATGGTCTTACACTTTTCTGATTGGAAATGTCTATTGAATGTATGGTTTGTACTAGTTAGTATCTAGTTACTAAAAAATACAATTATTTCATAAAATTGATGTTTCAATAACTCTTACTAAAAAAATATTGATATTTTTTTAATAATATATAGACACCATTTTGTAGAGCTCAAAGTGAAGAATATTCTCATATAGAGTTCATAGTTTTTTAATTAGATATAGTATTTTGTAGGGTATGTGTAGGATCATGGTCAACCAAACTATGCTCTTAAGTGGCAATAAAAAATCAAAAAAATAGAGTTATGTCAACTTGACGTGCCATTTTCTACTTGTTATTAACTTTATATCAAAAAGTTGAGAGAAAAGAATCTTTAGAAAATTGAATCTAGTTTCTAAACTACTAGGACTTATTTCAAAAAAAAAAAAATTCATTGGTCAAAATTTTGAAATTTAATGCAATATTACAAAAATTTAAGAACAAAAATAAGAAGTAGACGTATGTTTGACCACCTTAATCAAAATCAAATAATAATATTCTAGATATAAGTAGTAGACTTATGCCTGGATGTGACACATATTTTTGGATATTTTTATTCTAAATTAATAATTAATAATTAATTTTTGACTTTAGTATTTTTGGAATAAAAAATCTCTATTGTTTGACCACCTTAACTAATTCAAAATTTTGCAAAATTCAAAACTCTGCATCTTTTGGATTTGAAAAATGTTGTACAATTTTAAAGTTATAGTTATTTTTCAAGTAGTGTGTTAGTCAACACTTTATACATAACTCCATTAGAAAATAAGTAATAATTACTTACTAAACTCATAATTTGAAAAACCTTACATTTATGGAATGATAAGAACATTCTTAAGAAACCCTTTTCATTTCATCAAATTTTGGTGGAAAAAAAGTCACCAGCTACATGTTTGAAGTAAAAAATCACATAAAAATAGGCCAAAAACACATATTTAGGATGTTTTCAAAGTTGACCATATAGGTTTGGTATCAAAAGATATAGTAGACCTTATAAAGATATTAATTGTTTTCATTTAGTATCACGGTGGGTAGGAAAAATGTTGGAATAGATTTTGAAATGGTTTGAGATATTTCAAAACTATAGATTTTTCAGATAGCAACTTTTTGGCACATCATGATCTTGCACATACCCTGCGATTAAAAAATTCTACAAGTACATATTTTAACACTCAAGAAGATGTCAATTTTGAGAAATAAAAAATATTAAATAATATCAAAATAAAATAAAATAATATGATGTTCTAGAGGTGACAGTCATCTTCTAGGATCTATAATTTTTCTTTTGGTTGGAATAGATTTATATTGAAAAATGTGGTGGGAGATGAAAACTATCGATTTGAATAAGTTAAAATTTGAATCATTATAAAAGAGAAAATATAAGTCTAAAGCCCATTTTTATTTTTGATTTTTCTAGCTACATATGTTATCGATAACATAATCTAAGATCAAAGCAAAATAAGTTTATTTCCATATATTTTTGTGGTGGGAACTAGACCCCTAATTTCCATCATTTTGTAGCAACTAAAATTTATCTTTAAAAAATAAGAAAATATATAATTTCTTATTCCAAATAATTATTAAAAATTATAATCCTAAAATTAATTCATTTCTACACATTTCATTAGTTTACTTCATTTTAAAATTCTAAATAATAATATTAATTTTGTGTCATTGAATGTGAACAACTACACTTTTGTTAGCCTTTTTCTTTGTAAAAGGGTGACATAGGTTTTTGCTTTTACCTGCTACATATTTTTGCATTCTAACTTTATAGTGCATGAGTTTAATATAAATGAGCCACCTAGATCTTCAAGAGAAATTATTAAGAGGGGCTAATCAATTATTGGACAAGTTGTCATGCTTGAATGGTACATGACTCAATTGTGGTGGTTTGCAAAATTTATCAAATTGTCAACATATTAATACTACACATGTAATTGGAAATGAAATAATAGGTTTAGGAAAATATAAGACTGTGATATACACTCTAAAAGATGGGAAATAGTGTAAAATATGTGATTTAGTGATTGTAAAGATTCTAGTGTATGAGTTCTTGAAGATAGTTTGCAAAAAAAACATTTATGAGTATGCAAGGCATACACATAGGGTGTAATGGTTGGATCCTTATTTTTACTAGATACCATTATTTTAGTTGTGGACTTCACAAGAACTATACAATACAACCACAAAATGAGGTGCAAGAAAAGTATTATACTTCTCAACATGTTTCCATATTTGTTCATAAATCATTCATGAATTCACCTACAAGTATAGAGGAGGACATGAAGGTATTCAGGGATTGCCACTTTTACATTAGTGATGATTAATCACATTCTACAAAGTTTGCACATGATTGGTTTCAACTATTTTATGGAGATATGACTAACAAGGGCATATCATATCATCAACACATCATTTGGTTAGACAATTGTGCATCTCAATTCAAGAATGCATGAAGATTTTATTGGTCTAGCCAGATACATTGCTTGACTAGTATCTAATATATGTGGAATTTCATAGAGGCTAGTCATGGAAAGGGAGAACATGATGGTGCAAACACATGTAGCAAAAGAGACTTATCTCATGAAGAATTAAAATACAAATATGGAGAAACATTGTTAGATACAAAAATTATCGTCAACTACTCTAATTCTACAATGGGTCTAGGTAAGGAAGGTGATTATATAGTTCAAATTTTTTTTTGGTTGATAGAGAATACTAATATTGCACCATATGAGGATTTTGTACACTAACAAGATCAAGTGAGCTACACTATTTTAGAAGCTTTGATGCAAGTTCATGGAGTATCCACACACAACAAATGACATGCTTTTATTGATCATGTTCAGATGAATATTGGGATGGATGCAAGTCAATTAAATGGGTGGATGAATGACATTTATGAGTTTTGATTTTACTCGACACCTATTGTCCCCCATGAGAATTGGAAATGGTAGAGATGGAATCATTGACTGAATTTAATTACTTGTTTGATTTGGTCAATCTAGGTAATATATATCAATGTAAATTTAATATGTAACTTTGTAATTTTAGCTAACTAATTGGTAAAATAATGAGTATTGTAGTGCCTACCCCTACATTACATTTTGTTATTATTGACAAACTCTTTTAGGCTAGTTTTATGCTTGATGATTAGTAGCATTATTTTTAGATTATTAGATATTGTTTCAGATTCAATTGATTTATGATGAGATTATGTGGTACTCTATACTTCATGTATGCATGATGATTATTATAGTGTCTATAGTTATTGATGATGATTAGTTAGATGGATTATCATATGTGTTTTCTTATGGATACTTACCTCATACTGCATGTGTATGGTGTGTGTGTATGTTTTCTTTATGTATGGCATTTCTAATATGGTCAAAGAAGGGAGTTGTAGTCACCTGCTAGTTGGGATCTACATGATGCACCACTTTCTGCTATTGCGTGTTTAGTTTATAATATTATGTTTGTACATACGCGGATTTTATGTACATTGCAAGTACTGGGTATTGAGTTCCCTAAATTTTTAGGATGAGCATAACCTATCGTATTATCTCAATGGTAGAAGAGGGGAGATAAATTCTTAAGTCCAAATCTTAAACTTTTAAGCCATTTGTCCTAGAAAATTAGGACAAGTATCTGAGTTGTGTACCTTCCAAATGCATTGTATTATGTTAATTCATGATTATAGCCCTTTAGTTTGATCTTGTACATATTTTTCTATGATGGGTTTTCATATTTTGTTTTATGAGTCTTTGGTGATTTTTCTATTAATTAAGTCAAATTAAATGATTTAATTAATAATTTAATTTAATGAAAAATTATTATAGTAATTTTAATATTTCATTATATTTAATTAATCAAAAAATTAATTAAATAAAAAGAATTAAATTTAAAGATAAAAGCTATAAGTTTAATTTTAGAATGTGATAATATCTATTTAATTTAATATATTTAGAGTTCATTTTTAAATAAATGCTAATTATTATTATTATTTAAGTTAATAAATATTTTATCTAGTAACATTTCAAAAATAAAGTAAAGCATGAAAAAGATATTAATTTATTAAAAGTTTTATGATTGCATATTGTGTGCATGAGATTAAAATTTAATAAATTAATTGATAAGAGAAGTCAAGTGAAATTAAGTAAAGTTATTTTATAATTCAATAAATGTGCATGGAAAAGATAAAGAAAAGATGAAGCAAGGAGTCCTCTCAGGTGATCGCACAATTAAGTGCCCTGGTCTTAGGAGAGAACTCCTTATTAACAATTGAGGGTTCATTTTTTAAGGACAACAAATTTTGGAAGAAGGAATTTTTGAAAGAGAGAAGGTTTTCAGAGGAGAAATTTCTCTCACAAATCTTTTTGGGTGTAGTGATTTAGCATTAGACTTAGGTAGGGTCTTGTGTTTTGATCACTGAATGAATTAAGTAATTCAATATTCTTGTCTACTTCGTGATTGCAAAAATATGTTTTCTCAAATTTCATTGTATGAATCTTTCAACTCTTCATTTTGAATATTTTGCTATTTGTATTGAATTCCATCTGTATATTAGGATTGAAAGACTAATTAGAAAGCCTTGTCCTGTAATTAAAAAGAATCAGTTTTAAACTAGGAAGGGTTTCAAATGGAACGATAATTTCAAATAGAAGATTTGACTGGTTGGTCATATTTTCCCTATCAAGGTATTGCTAGAATTTTTATAAAAAAATATATGTATTAAATTTTTTTTGGGAGGGGGTGCTATTGTTAATTTATAATTTATAATTTTTTTTAAAAAATATATAAAATAGGGAGGACGGGCTGTGACAGGCCCACCCCCCTAACCTTCTGCATGGTGGCAGCAAGGCTATGACAGCCTTTATAGGCTACATGATAGGCCTACTATCACGGCAACAGGTACGCCTGTTGTGCTATCATGACCATAGGGCTTGTAATTTAAAAATTACAAGGTAGATCTTATTTTTATTTTTATTTTTTTATTAAATTTAATAAAATATTTATTATTATATGTTAAGTTATAATTTTATTAGTTTTTTGTTTATTAATAGTTAATTTTATTATTATTAAATATTTTTTTAATATTTATTAAATGTAGTAAATTATTAATTAATGTAATCATTAATAAATTTATTAATAATTATTTAATGAAACATTAATATAGATTAATTTTAAATTAGTTATTAATAATTTTGTTAATAATTATTAACTAATGAGGTATTTCTATAAATGTCTAGTTTGATAATTATTAATTAATTAAATTAAAATTAATATAAATTAAGTTAATTAATGATAAATATTGTTTAAATAAAGTTGTGGATTTATTATTATTGAAAGATGTAATTACTTATTGGAAAATCAATATTTTTTTTTACAATTTAAATAAATAATTTCCCTTTAGTCATTTAGAATCAATGAACTTAAAATTGATTTAGGGTAATTTTGCTATTATTTAAATATAAGAAATGGGTTAAATAGTAAGGGTTAAAACACAAATATTATGTACTTGGAAACTTACATTGAACAAAAACTTTACCTTACTATTTAACTCAACCATGTGTTTTCAAAATCAAACTAAACTATGAGACTACTTTGTTATTTGTATGTTGTCTATGTTTTAGGGTTTGGGTTGACTAGAGTGTTAACCAATTTTAGGACATTTACTAGAGGCTTGGGAGTTCTATGATTGTGGTATTGTGTTGAATTTGATCTTTGATCATTTTAAGCCAACCATGGTAATATATTTGGTATGCACTTTGATGAGCTTGTATTTATTGTTTGTTATTGCTTTCTAGTGTTCTTGTGTGAAGCTAAGGTGAATGTTATGACCTACTTGACTTAACCTTTTTGAGTCTTCGATTAGTTATATTTGGATTTCTTTCTAGCTACTTTCATAGGACTGAGGTGTTTGGTATGATTTTTTATTGGTGATGTCATGTTATGACATATTTGACTTAACCATTTTGAGTCTTCAATCAATATTTTTGGGATGCTTTCTAGTTGCTCGTAGAGAACTGATGTGTTCTTGTGAATTATCTTTTGATGCTTTCTAGTCAAGAATAAGGTGAATTTTATATGATTATTTGATTTATAATTTTATGAGCCTAGGGTAGGTTATCTATATGTAATGTTAGGAAGTGGCTTGCAATGGAGGCCAAGGCCTTAAGTGGCTACCAGGGTAACCCATTGTAGGTTGTTTAGTAAGTGAAAACACTACACTAAATGAGAGTAAAATGAACCTAATAAGAGTCTTTATATGTTCTTGCCCATACCTTGAGTGCTAGTATAAATTAGGATGGGAGTCAAGAGAAAGCTTGGTTGCGACCTTGCATCGTTAGTATTCCTTTTTAGTATGAGAGGATACTAGTGCCACATATGGATCACTAGGGGGCTGGGGTCCTGGGAGACTACTAGGTTAACTCTAGCATTGAATGATGCAATGACACTTGCCCCACTTACATAGCAGGTTTCCTACATGTCTGTATTTGCCTTTGGGTCTAGATGTCGATTTATCTTGGAACCTTTGAGTTAGATTACTTTTAGAGTTTCCTAGACATAGAGAGTACTTTTGATATTTGGATTGTTATCCTATTTGGGACTTGAGACTATCTCCTTAGCATGGTGGGAGTGGGCCTTTTTGGGTTACCATCCTATTAAGTGGTAGTGCTTTTTACTCTTATCGTTAAGATCTGTCCATTGATACTGCGGCTGGAGTTTCCTTGTTTGTATTTTCTTTCATTCTATCTTTGTGTATTATGATGGATAGTTATATCTTTATGATGGATGATTTCATTTATTATATTATACTTTGCATTATGGGTTCGAGGAGGATGATGTAATCTATTTTTATAAATGTATATTCTCTTAGCCCTTCATACAATATAACATGTATAATGGATGATTGAGCATTCTGAATTTAAGTGGCATTCAAAACAAATGTATATTATTTAAATGGACTTTGGACTCTTAATTATTCTTTCATGTGGATGTGGTAATTTATAGACTTAGTATTAATTAAATTTAAATGTTATTCAACATCTTGGGATCCTTAAGGAATGTAATTTGTGATGTTTTCTTAATTATGGTTGTATGTTATTGCTTTCAATTATTTATATTTTATGTGTATGTTATTCTTTCTTTAAAAAAAAAATGTTTGGCAAACTTAATTAAAGCTTTAGGTTAATTCTTTTGGATCCCTTGGCAGGGCATTACAAGTGTGTTATGTTTCTATCATTGTAGGTCATGTTTTTATTGTAGTTGTACCTATAGATAATGAAGAAGGGACAAATTATTATTTTTGTTTTTGTGTCCAGGAAAAATATAATTGGATCACTTAGTTACAAATGGTGAAGGTTTGGAATACCATATAGGTGTAGTGGTGATAATCGATACATGGCTTAGATGATATGGTAAAGGACCCAAGCTTGTGGTGATTTAAGGATTGGCAAATAGATAGGAATATTCTTCATTATTTGAACCTTTTTATTGTGTCAAATGTCCACTTGATCAAATATGAAGAAAAACTAGATAATAAGACTCTCGGGAGGGTTTGCGAGTCAGACCATGAGGCAACACTTGAGATAATAAAGGATAGAGTAGATCCAGATGGTTCATTGTATTAGATGTAATTAGAATATCATATGGTTAATTTTTTTTATAAATGTCATATTAGTTTTTGGGCAATACTAGAGGTTTTCTCTTCTTAGCTCTTTCCTACTGGTGCCTTAAAACAAACTAAGTTGTAAAATGACATTCATATCATTGATATAAATAGATGGATGTTATTGTAATTTTGTAATTAGGATTCCATTCTATATATTTTTGAAACATATTCATTACATTGATATAATGACATTCTTTTTAGTTTCATATGTAAATAACTCCATCATGTAGAGTAGGATAGGTTATATTTCATGTGTTAAAGTCTTTTGATATCATTGAGTGTAATAAAGGCCTATTATGCACAGTAGAAAGCTACTAAATGGATCATCTTTAAATCTATTTTTCATGGTATCATTATGTCAACTTGTTTAGGTCTAGTTGTTTGAGTAAACATTAGGGGACATCCCATTTCACTCAGTAAGGATCGAGAATGCTTTTGTGCATGCCATACCTAGATGTCCCCAAGATTTACTAAGTCAACCCAAACAATTATTTTTGAAGGGCGATATTTTGGATCTCATGAGGGTTACAAAAGTTTCTTGAAGTGCACAAGTAAGGTGTTCCCAAGGTGCAAGTGCATGTAGCTCCATTTTTTAATGGTCCTCATGTTTTGGTTTTGGTGAATACATTTAAGTTGACAAAAAATATTTCTTTTTATGCAATGGAAAGTTGCTAAATGGAGCAGCATTCAATCCATTTGTTGTGGTACCATTTTTTTAGCTCTACTAGGTCTATTTGGTTGTGTAAATGCTAGGGGAAATCATATTTTTCTCACCAAGCATCACAAATGCTTTGGTGCATGTCATACCTAGGTTTCCCCAAGATGCACTAAATCAAACCAAATAATAATTTTTGAAGGGAAATATCATGGAGCTCATGAAGGTTATAGAAGTTTTGTGAAGTGCACAAGTAAGGTGTTCCCAAGGTGGTGTAAGTGTATGTAGCTCAATATTTTGATGGTCCTCATAGTTTGGTTTTGGTGAACATCTTTTGGTTGACACAAAATCTTTCTTTTTGCATAGTGGAAAGTTGCTAAATGTAGTTTCTTTCAATCCACTCATCATGGTACTATTTTGTCAGCTTCATCAAGTTTAGTTTGCCAAGTAAATACTTGGGGATATTCCATTTCTCTCAATGAGAATTAAAAAATCTTTTGGGCATGTTGTACCTAGTTATTCCCAAGATGCACATATTCAAACCAATCAACCATTTTTAAAGAGTGATATCTTGAACATCGTAGTGATTACCAAAGTTTTTTGAAGTGCACATGTAAGGTATTACCATGGTTTAAGTGTGTGTAGCTTCATTTTTCAATGGTACTCATGGTTTCATTTTGGAAAACACATTTTAGTTGACACAAAATCTTCCTTTCTTATAGTGGAAAGTTGCTAAATGGAGAATCTTTCAATCCATTTGTCAAGAGAAAATTTTGTTAGCTCTATTAGGTCTAGTTGACTTGATAAACACTATGGGACATCTCATTTTCCTCACCAATAATAGGTAATGCTTTTGTGCATGTTGTACCTAGGTGTCCCCAAGAGCTTGTGAGCATTGCACCATGAGTATTGGTCATGTGGGAATATAAAAAGCACGTAAACTATTTGAAAAAATGCCTTCAAAGAATGTGAACTATATGGAAGAAGAGATGACATGTTGGGAAGTGTTTGAAAATTTTCTCCAAGGAAATGAAGGAGCCACGGGTGATGCATCTGGGTTATTTGGTAAAATATGAGGAGGAATGAACCAACCTTGATCATAGAGTTAAATGTTAAAGATTATTTATTTAATCACCTTCAAATATAATTGAAAGAAATGGAATTGATCTCCCTTACTCATACACGTGAAAAATATGGAATCATGCATACCATTGGAATTTAAAATAAGAGAAGAACATCCACCATACATTCAAACCATTCATGTAGCACTAGATACAAATTTTAGCAAAGAATTCAACCAACATAAAGGTACTAAACTTTGTAAACTATTGATCTCTAAACACACAAAAATTTCCATAGGTCTAACAGAATATACATTGTGAAATTTCTCAATCTACCAAAATATTGTATCTTAAAATTCACAATTATTAAAATTTTATCTAAGAATCCAATCAACTAATCCCATTATACAAGCATCAAACCCAATGTGATAAAAAAAAACTCAAAGATTTTTCCATAAGGTCTAATAATGCTAGTATCCAACAATCTCATACAATATCATATAATATCATACATCAATAATCTAAAACATCATAACCATATGTCTAATAATTTCATACATGAAATATATATAAAAAATGGCATACATAAAAAAAAAATAAAAAAATGTATGTCCCATAACACCATATAGGTATGAAATGTAACTCCCTATATATCTACTCTTTCCCACTAGGGGAAGAAAATAAATCTCTAGCTGTCTTTGATCACCAAGAAGAAGGAGACACTGCAAATGATGTGGTCTTCCTAACATGCTCACTAGTGTGTTAGTCTAGACTCTTCTATAACTCAACTTGTTACAATCAAAAGTATATATTAATCAATAACTATTATATATCATAAATGAAATATACATACACATGAAATAAAATATTGTCTTACTATTAGCTAATAATCCTGATGTACATCCACCTTATGGGCACATGGATGATTGGGAGTACTAAGACTATACACAAATCGTCAAAGTTCTCACTCAATTATACTTATGAATATCATATCTAATTTCAATACTAACTAAACTTTAATGTGAGCTCTTTCATACCTAACTCAATGGCTCAAAACTGGCAATAGGAGCAACAACTCCCTAATCAATACAAGGACAAATATGTGAAGGTGTTGTTGAGCTATCATTATGCATGATGCTAAATGGCAAGAATTCCCATGAACTCCTCTCTTGAAAAGCTAATATGAGGATCAACTCCAAGGTTATGGGTGATGTTGCAACCTATTGGAATCAACTCAAATGAAGATAAATGTGAATGTTCATGAGGATGCCTTTGCCAAATTTTTTTCAATCTTAGATGAGATGAAGAATCTGCACTTTGCTTCAAAATAAAACATGCAAAAAAAGAACTGTGTTTTTGTATTTTTATTTTTTTATGAATGAAATTTAACAATGCAACTAGTATGAACTCCAATTCTAATAATGGGGTTAATAAAGAAAATAACAAGAAATTTAAAGCAAATAACATGAAATTGAAACCCTAATGGACATAAGCTACAAAAAACAACATGTCTACGAGTTAAGCTTTCAAAGTAATTTGTAGGTAACAAAGAAAGTAGGAGCATTGTTTCCTCAATTCCATTGATATAATTATTGGTGAGAAACTTAGTAATCATATAATGTTTCACTCTTCATCAAATCACAAGGCCATGAAAAGTGCACTCATGTGAGACAGAGAGTTATGTAGGCACATTTTGATGATTTCTTCTCAAGCTAGTTATGTCAGCAAAATTTGTAAAACCATAGAAAACACTATAACTAATGAATCACATAGATAGAAACAAACCAATAAACTTTTGGCTCAATCAAAATTCCATGAAAAAAATTCACAAAAATATGACACATTTAGGAAAGAATCACCACACTCCAAATGTGAGCACCAAAAGCATAATTTTATTGCAAAATAATGATGGCATGGTGGATGAAAATAGGTGTGTGATGACATGGTGTGTGGTAGTGGGCACACAATGGTGTGGTGTGCAATAGCGGGTGTGGTTTAGGGTTATTTAGGAGTGCGAAGCACAGAGCATTGGACCTACAAAATTTGTCACATATGGGGTGTTTGTGCAGTTGCATACCAAATTTGGCATACATTGCACACTCTACTTTCCATGGTTTTGATTTTTCAAAGTGGACTTTTGGGGTGTAGAGTAGGGCACCAGGTTGGGTGTGCTACTATGCACCCCCATCTTTACCTTTGTGCATTGTGAAAGTGGGTACAAAAATGGTGCACCTAATTGAGATGTGGATGCATGATGGTTGAAAGGTGAAGTAAGAGCTTGGAGGGTACAAGGAGTTTGAGGCAATTCATGCAAAAAGACTTTGGTGGAAAGAAAAAGGGGATGGGGGTCGAGGCTTTATAGTTGCACCCACCCTTGGTGGTGCAGCAGTCCACACCTACACAAGTGCATAGCTGTGGACCGTTGCATCACCCAAGATGGTGCACCCCTACGTAGCATGTGAGGTGTGTGGGTGCACCTTTTTTTTTAATATTTTATTATTATAATTCCTTGAATTTCCTAGATCCTAACTTGTTAATCCTAGATTTGAAAATAGAATAGGGGGTCCCCATTCCTACTAGGGAATAGGGTGTGCATTGCGGAACCACAACAAATAGCCTCAAAAAAAGGAAGACATGACAAAGGCATTTCTTTATCAGCAAACATCCCTTCAACATGTGTCAAATACCAACCAAATTCCAAACACCTTGAGCATATTTTGAATAACTTCACAGTCAAAACTTTAGGATCCAAAACCTTTTGAGCTCAGTGTGTGATTCATGTATTCATTCCCTTTGACATCCTAGGATGTAGTCTATCAAAGTTTTTTGACAACTTGGAAATAATATTCCACTCCTCTTGGCTCATTCATTAAGAATCTTCATGAAGGCTATTTATCGATCACTTGTTTGACCAGATGAGAGAATCAATTCAAGGGCTCTTAGCAGGGTCTCACATTCTTTTATACATATAGAAAATTTTCAATAATTGTTCCATGTAGTTTACAATATCATTATTTAATGAAGCAATGTTTTGGTACAAGATACTTCGCTTTGAGATTTTATCTTTTTTCCATTTCAGATCTTTATAATCCTTCAATCTTAACACCATCCCCCTTTTACATTTTTTTATTTTATTTATTTTATTTATTTTTCTTTATTTTTTATCCTGAGTATGCTTAGACTGTGTAGCTAGGACATTAATTTTGTTTCTTGGATTCGATCCTTCATGAACATCCCTTCCTTTTATAACTTTTAGAATCTCTCACACCAAAAAATGATCTTAGCAACCCTTCGAGAAGACCCCTCCTGTTTGAACCAATTGGAGTCTGAATCTTTCCTTGTTGTCTTAAACCTTAATTCAAGAACACCTAAGATGATCAATTCTTAAGTTCACAAAGTGTTGAGAGCTCGTTGATTTAGAACCCTAAATTTAAGACTAAAAGGCTCCCTATTTCGATAAGCAATGTCCATTGCTCAGTTGGTATAAGACATACAATCATCCAAAAAAATTGACAAAGAAATACCTCTTCCTAAAATTAGAATCAAATAGTGGTTAGTGAAATATCTCAAGATAAAATCTCAAATGCACCTTACCCCCTAGGACTGACACAACTTTGGAAACAAAGACATGACTAAAAATGAACACACAACTAAATACTAGCACACTTATAGAAAATAAACCCTAACTAACTATAGAAATAAAATCTAAGTGAAAAAATTAAACCTAACTATTTTTTTTTATAGTTCTTTTAGGCCTCAAAATAATATTTTAGAAATTTCCCATTTATTGGTAAGAGAAGAAATTCCCCATGTAAGGAATTGAGCCTAAAAGTGTTTTCTTTAAGAATTTCTATGATTTGATAAGGACCAGTTCACAAGTGTTGAAACTTGGTATGGTTGCCTTGTTTTTCTTTCACCTTATCCCAATGTAGAAAAAGGTAAAAAATTCTAAATGATTTTATTGTGGCTCTCTTGTCAAACCATCTCTTCATGAAAGCTTGATGTATAGCCATATGCTCCAATAGAGTTGTTTGTTTCTCGTCCATCTTTAGAAGATTCATCAATTTGATTTGTACTTTGTTAGCATCTTCAATGTATCCACTCATGAACTTCAAAACATGAATTCTATGGTTGAGTAGGAACATTGGTTCTTGTTCGTAGACAAGAAAATATAGAGAAGTCCCCAAAATATTTACGACTCTTACTCGATCTGTCCTTAGGGAATAATTTAGTTGTGTATGCCAATTTCAAGGGTTCTCCTTCAACAATCATCTTATTACTGTGATCAAGTTCTTATTCATAGATTCTGCCACCCCATTTCCTTGTGGGTAATAATTTGTAGAGAACTTGACGATGACCTTATTTTCAAGTGCCTATTGGGTCAATAATAGTGATGCAAATAATACTTGTTATTGCACACAAGAGAAAATGACATTTTGAATCTAGTAATAATGTGTTCTTCCAAGAAGTCGGTTACCACCTTAGTAGTGCAATTTTTGAATGTTTCTACTTCTACCCACCATGTATAGTAATATGTAGCTATGAGGATAAATACGTGCCCAATTCATGATGGTGGATTGACCAGACCATTGAAATCTAGCCTCCACTTTGTAAAGGGGTACACCTCATAAACTGGTTGTAATGACATTGATAGGTGCCTTTCTCTATTGGCACTAGTTTGATAGATGTGGCAAGAATGTACATGCTCAAAAGTGTCTTTGAATATCATGGGCCAAAAATAACCCGATCTTAAAATCATATGAGTAGTTGCTTCTATTGAACCATGTCCTGTACCATACTTGTCATGAAAATGTTCTAAGACTTCATTTTCTTCCTCATAGCTTAAGCATTTTAGATAGATCCCTTCATAATTTCTCTTGTACAACTTTCTATCATGTAGCATATATGAGTCCTCTATGCTGTGAACTATTCATCCAACTAGAGCATTGGTCCTGTAGAAGATAATAAGCAATATCCTAATACCAAATGTTTGTCACCACACCTTGGCCAATGTCAACTTGAGATACTATCATTTTCTTCTAATCTTTATTATCTATTTCTTTCTCAAACTCAAATTTCTCTTCATTACCAATCTAGTTATCAGCTATCATTCTTGACAATCCTTGACCTCTAATTAATTTCATAGGTTGGATCTCTAGGTCAAATTATTTGAGTATCACCATCCATTTTCCTCACCTTTTTCCAAGTTCATTCTACATCAAAAGTGTCTTTACTATTGGATCAAGTACAATTGTGTGCACCTTACTTTTAGTGTGTAATGACATAACTTCTTCAATGCTTTGATTAATGCAAAGGATCTTGTTTATTGAGGTTTGAATAATTCAACTTGGCAGTCCTCAAAGGGAAACTCATGAAAGCAATTGGTCTTTCATCTTACTTTTCCTTTATTTGCATCAGGATCCCTGCACAAGAGTTTTTTGAAGCAAAGGAATATATCTTAAAAGGTAACTCATGTTAGGACTTACTAAGACCGGAGCCATAGAAATGGCCACTTTGATATCTTTGAATGATTTCTTAATTTCTAAAACCCATTCTATCTTAGCCCACTTTTTGAGTAAATCATTAAGGGGAGGAACTATTTCTACAAATATGCTTATGAATTTCCACACAAAATTTATCTTCATAAAGAAAGACTTGAGTTCCTTCTAACTATGAGGAGGTGACAACTTTAAAATAGCATCGATTCTATCAAGTTTGATGGAGATCCTAGCTTTAGAAATGATATGATCCAAGAGTTTTCCTTTAGTGACTCCAAGTGAACATTTCTTGGGATTGAGGGATATGTCATACCTATGACATCTATTGAATACCCGCCTTAAATAGATAATGTGAGTGCTTCAATCTTTTGAAAAAATGGTTAAATTATCCATGTAGATGACTCTACACTTATTTACCAATCCCTTAAAAGCTTCATCCATGGCTTGTTGAAATGTAGCCACTGAGTTAATCAGTCTAAAAGCCATTCTCCTATAGGCAAAAGTTCTCCATTTAGTTCTAAAAGACGTCTTTAGTCGATCTCCTTCATCAACCATCACTTGATTCTATTTTGAATATCCATCTAAGAAAGACATCAATTTTGAACCATTTACAATTTGTAGAACCTTGTCTAGTGAGGGTAAAAGATAATTGTCCTTTTGAGATGCCATGTTCAAGTTATAAAAATAAAGGCAAAAGAAAATATCTCCAATCTTCTTCTATATGGGAACCAAATTAGCCACCCATGTAGAATGGCAGATGGGGAATACGATCTTGGCATCTAATAATTTCTTAACTTCTTTCATTATCAATGGTTCAATGATAGGATTAATAGGTCTTTGTCTTTGCCGAAAAGTCTTGGCATCTGGTTTCAATGGGATGTCATGGGTTATAATCTCAGGATCATATTTATTTAGTTCTTCATAGCTCCAAGCAATAACGTCTTTATACTCAATAAGTAGTTTGAGCATATCATCCCTTTCTTGTGCATTGCACACTTTCCCTATCTAGACCATTCTCATATCATCTTTAGTTCCTAAGTTGTATGCATCACACTCCTCGATCCCCTTTTCCTAGGTCATTCTTTTATTAAGTGTTGATTCATCACAATCAAAAATGAATTCTAAGTCAACCATCCCCTTGGGAATAGTGTTAGTTTTTAAATTTAGGATCCCATTTTCATCTTCAAGTTCATCATCCTTAGGTTTGTCATCTGGATTGTCATCAATTTATTGCCCTTTAAAGTGACCATTGCACATGAAAATTTCAAGTATGTGTTGATCATCTTGAAAGACTTGAAAGTTTGTAATATTGTCCAGAATAGATGGATCAAAAACCAGCTCTACTAAAAATCTTTTCAATTTTTGTCTTTTGACTGGTTGTAGTGTGTTTGCTGAAATAGTGAGAGCATTTGCCACCATGTTCTTCCTCCTTGGAATGTACCTTATGTTTACAGCTTTAAAATCATCTAGTAAATCCCATACTCTCTTCCTATAAGCAAGTAACCTTTTGTCATTGCAAGAGTATAATGATTTTTCTTATTGAATAACCAACTACAAATCTCCTTTAATTACAAGAGTCATGAATCCTTTCTTGAGTGCAAAGAGGAGTCCTCAAACCAATGGTTCATATTCTATAGTGTTATTACTACATCTAAACTGGAATTAGTATCCTACATAAAAAGACTTACCTTTTGGGTTGACCAATTCTATACCTGTGCTGGCCCCTAATTTGCATCTAAAACCATCAAAGTGAATGTCCAAATTGTATTTTCCTTGGGCTTTCTAACCTTGTGTTTTTTCGTTCTTAACTTCTCTTTCACCCAAGAGTTAAAAGATCATTTCTTGGGAACCCATTGCAACTTTTCATGGGGTGGACTTGATGATTCCCCTTTGTAATATGTTGATAGAGGAAATGTATGTTTTTCTTATTTGTCCTAAATTTCCTCTATGAATTAGTTGATTTGATTTATTTTGGGTTCAGGATGAATGATGACTGAAGTCCACCCTTGGCCTTTCACATACCATCTTCTTCTCTAAATCTTGATCATCCTCAAGGGAGGAGAAGTGAAACCTCCATCGTCTGAAGAGGTAACACTATATGATAAATTTAAATCTTCAATTTCTTCTTCAATCTTCTCTGGTGGCTCAGTTGACTTCATATTACTTTAATTTCCCATGGGTCCATTTTATGGAAATGGTTTATCCTTGCCTTGCATTATATGTGTTAACACCTTTGCAATTGCTTCTTGGCATGATGAGCATTCAAATTCAGAGTGACCAACTTTGCATAATCAACAAAATCTTAGGAGGAGTAAGATACTAGGATCAACTTCTTCTCCCAAGAATTACAAATTAGTCACCATACTTTCTATGAATTGTGTCATGGTCTCGTCCTTTGGGATTGATATCTTGGGTTATTTATCCTATTCACTTGATGTTTTCATGGGAATTGTATCAAGTGCCATTACTTTGTATGAGCCCAAATCTGATTGGAGGAATACCACCTCATTTAGAGCATTACATTCTATGAACATCATTTTCAATTTGGGTTTTGCATCTATCTTGATTTGATTATTCAATCCCCTCCATGGTAACCATAGCTGAGTGAAATCTATAGAAAACCATCCTCTTAGGAATTTTGTCCATTCTCTACTCAAGAGCAACCCATACGTCTCTAGAATTTCAACCACATGTATATCAATGACATCTTGAATCTAGGGATCGACTGTCAACTGTATCTGAATTTGTTTCAATATGCCATTGACTTTCACCTCCATTTTATCCAACTATATCACTATTTGATTTGAAGGTTGAGGATTTACCACTAACCTTTGCGCTATTGATAGTGGCATGACATTACATGAGGCTCCTGAATCAATCAAGAAATTGTGGAGATTCTTTCCATATATCCTGATGCTGAGCAAGAATGGGGGTACTTCAACCTTGTCTTTAAACATAGTGGGCATTGCTTCTGCAACATTTACTTGTTGAGACACTATATTTTGAGGGATAGTATTCATATTGTGGGGTACCTTTGTATGATCCAAAGTCTTCATGAGTACTTCTTGTTGTTGTGGAAATTTTTGCAACATGTCAAATATGGACATATTTGCTTTGGTTTGTTTCAAGTCTTCTATGACACTATACTTTTTAGTAGACCAAGCAATATTTTTCAATATTGTTGGTACATTCACTTGATTTTGTTTCTATTTTCCTCCATATGGTGGCCTAACTGGTGCTAGATTATCACTCACTCTCCAATCAAGAGTTGGTTGTAAAGCTAAAGGAATTCCATCTGTCAAAGGTTCCTTTCTATTTCTTAGATTATATATATTTTTATTGTCATTGTGAAAAGCAAACACCTCTTCATGCTGAAGGTTGGGTTCCTGAGTAAATGGAAAAGAGAACTCTTCACTAGCTGGTTTGTCTACCAACACATTCTATGTAGAATCATACGATTCTAGTAGCATAGCATTAAATTGTACAGGAGGAGCATTTTCATTCACTTGTGAACTTTGAGTTGTCTCTTGATTCCCATTATTATATGAACCATCATTGTTGGATGCATTATAACTATCATCATACTAATTAACATCTGCATACTAAACATTTTTATTATTGTTATTAATAGGAATGCTTCCATTATTTGGTCAAGTGTTCCACTATCGATTCTATCTTTGGAAGCCATTATTATGATTAAGAGGATTGGAATTGTTCCCACCATTATTGTTTCCTGCATTATTGTTTTTGTTTCCACTGAAGTTCTTGTTATAATTCTAGCCATAGTTGTTATTGTAAGGACTAGGTTGTTCCTTTGGAAGTTGTTTTTCTATCCTTGTGACAACCTTAAATGAGTGAGTTCATTATTCATTTGGGACATAGTCTTTTTCATCTGACCAAATTTAGAAACAAAACTATTATGTACTTCAGCAGGTGTTTCTACCTTTTGCTCAAAGAAGGTAGCTTTCAAAGGTTCATACCATGGATACGTTAGAGCGGGATTTTTTGGATTGGGTGCCAATTATAATGGAACTAGATTCACAGGTATGAATTGACTAGGCATCATGGGTACTCTGATAGGGTATGTTGCCATTGTTGTGATAGCTTGAGTTGGAAGATTTAATCCTTATCCATCAGGATTAGCTTGCTTAGTGAAGGTAATTTCCATTGCAAAGACTTTATCCAATGTGTTGATATTTTCACTATAGGAAGTCTTCTCAAAAAAATAGTAGTACAATGATCCATAGCATTTAGATAAATCTGAATAGCAACTTCAACTGGTATAGTGTATGGCATCTCTAGCTTCCAATATGCCATATGAAAGTGATGGTTGAAGCAAGAAACTTTCTCAGATGGATCCTTTTTGATTAATATGAATTTTTGATGTATCATAGCTAGGTTGATGAATGTTTTGAATTGTTCCAAGAACATTTTTTTGAAAGTATCCCAATCTCCAATATGTCCAAGTGGAAAATTAGCATACCAATTAAAGACAATTTCCTCCAAAGAGTAGGGGAATAAATGAAGAACCACATCCTCATTAGAAACCTACTTTTAGTTGAAAATTTCTTTGAATACCTCGATGTGATCTTTAGTAGTTCATGTCTCACCATAGATGAACCTTTGGCAAAACTTCTCAGGATTTTTGGGGAGGTCATAGAGTGCACCTCTTAGGTTTGTAGGTGGGTCTATAGCATTTTCAAAAAATGCCATCAAAGGGATTAGTAAAACTAAGGGTGGTTGTTGAGGTGTAACTATTGGAATATGTGGTGGTCCACCAGGTGGTTGGAGTGGTGGTGCAGTTGAAGAAGATGATGAAAGTTCAAATGAAAGTGGTTGAATTTGTGGTCTTCCTTTATCACTGTGTGGTTTGTGAAAGTGGGAAAGCTCAAGAAAATCATGTGCACTTGGTGAAGATCTTAACGCTCACTAAAATGGAGATTCTAGATCAGAACCCTCCAATTTGAATTAATTCTAGAAAAAGTACACCTCTATAGAAGTACACTTTCTCACACTACTAAATTTTGTGCATCATAGAGTTTTGTGTACCTACGCACCTAAATAGTTGTGGATCTACATACCTATGTACCTGGGAGCTTACAAAGCTGCACACTTGTGCACCTAAATATCTTAAAAACTCAAAAAATTTATTGAACTTGTGGGAAGCACAAATTTTTCCAGAAGTGCAGGATTTCAAAACTTTGGAAAATTTCCCATTTTTTTTCAAGATTCAAAAGTGCAAGCCTCCTTCTAGTGCCACTTCTATTGAGCTAACATTATCCACGATACTAAATGGCAAGAATTCTCATGAACTCCTCTCTTGAAAAGCTAATCCAAGGATCAACTCCAAGGTTCTAGGTGATCTTACAACCTATTGGAATCCATTTAGATGAAGATAAATGTGAATTTTCATGAGGAGGCATTTGCTGGTTCATTTTTTTTTATCTCAGATGAGATGAAGAATTTGCACTTTGCTTCAAAATAAAACATGCAAAAATAGAACTATGTTTTTGTACTTTTATGTTTTTTATGAATGCAATTTAACAATGCAACTAGTATGAAATCCTATTCTAACAATGGATTTAATAAAGAAAATAACAAGAACTTTAAAGAAAATAACATGACATTGAAATCCTAATAGACATAAGCTACAAAAAAAAACATGTCTACTAGTTAAGCTTTCAAAGAGATTGGTAGGTAAGCAATGAAATTAGGAGTAGTGCTTCCTCAATTCCACTGATGCAATTATCAATGAGAAACTTAGTAATCGTATAATGTTTTGCTCTTCATCAAATCACAAGGCCATAAAAAGTGTGCTCATGTGAGATAGAGAGTGATGCAGGCACAATTTGATGATTTCTTCTGAAGCTAGTTATGTCAACAAAATTCGTAAAACTATAGTAAACTCTAGAACTAATGAATCGCACAACCGAAAACAAAGCAATAAACTTTGGGCTCAATCACAATTCAATGAACAAAATTCACAAAATATGACACATTTAAGCAAGAATAACTACACTCCAAATGTAATCAGAAAAAGCATAATTTTATTACAAAATAATAGTAGTGTGGTGCACGATAGCAGGCGTGAGACATAATGGTGTGCGGCATCGAGTGTAGTTTGTAGTTTTGCAATAGTACAAGGTGCAAAGCATTGGAGCTACAAAATTTATCACATATGGGAGGTTTGCGCAATTTTGCACTAGGCACTCCACTTTCGGTGGTTTTAATTTTTTGAAGTTGACTTTTGAGGTGTGGAGTAGCACACTAGGCTAGGTGTGCTATTGTGCACCCCCATCTTTTCCTTTGCACATTATGGAAGTGGGTGCAAAATTGGCACACCTAATTGAGATGTAGATGTACAATGGTTGGAAGGTGAAGTCAAAGCTTGTAGGGTACAAGGTGTTTGAGGAAATTCACACAAAAAGACTTTGGTGGAAAGAAAAGGGGGTGGGTCAGGGATTTATAACTGCACCCACTCATGGTGGGTTGGCAGTCCACACCTGCACAAGTGCACAACTGCAGATCATTGCATCACCCAGGGTGGTGCACCCCTGCATAGCATGTGAGGTGTGTAGGTGTACATTTTTTTATTATAGATTTTTTATTTTAATTCTTTGAATTTCCCAGATCTCGACTTGTGAGTTTTGGATCTGAAAATAGAATAGGGGGTCCGCATTCCTACTAGGGAATGGGGCATGCATTGTGGAACCACAATGGGAGTCTCTAATATCATTAGCTGAAAATGATACAACATGAGAATCAGATGGAGCTCTCAAGAATTCATATTTTTTTATGCCATAGTATCAATTAAAATATTTGGGTACCTATGTGAATGTAGCACAACATCTTTCATTACGTGATGTTGATCCCAAAGGTGTAACATTTACCTATTGTGCATGTATTTAAATATATTAGACATCACAAATTAATCACATTCATGTGCAAAATAATGTACTATAGACATAGAAATTAAAATGCATTAGAATATGTACATACCTCTAGGGAGAATGAACTCATTTGAAAGCTAAGTGACCCAAAATTAACATCATCATGACCACTTCAAATTTGCATATGATCATATAATAAGCCAAATAAGTAAATTATTCATTGATTCATTTATTAAATACATATATTCAATTGAATCAAATTAACATTTAAATGAATATACTTGTACATGAGTGATATCATGCCCACTCTCAAAGTCCAATGTGAAAGTCGATGGTCTAGAAAAAAACTAATTCAAATGGATACAAGTTTTGAGTTAACCTTTGATATGATGCATCATTAAAAAAAGTATTAATTTAGTTTAATACATTGATACATACTTGTGGAGTCGTTGACATAGTGTAAAATGAGACTAGATGCTAGTGCCAACAACACTCTAGCCTTTATTTTTGAACAATGTCAAGGGGTCAGTGCAAGAAGTTGGGTCTCACTTTTGGCCAAAAAGTGGAAGTGTTTTTCCTATTTTTGAATTTTTTTGTCAATTGATATCAAAATTTGAGGCATTTAGAGATTGAATATAAAAAGAAACTCTAGAAATAAATTTTTTAGTGTTTGAAATCTAGTTTTTGAATATATATATTTTATTTGTGTACCCATATGATAGAGTTTTTTTTTGGTATGGATCTTTAAAAACCACTTTTTCAAAATGCCTATTTTAGGACCATACTACGCTCATGTACGAACACCATAATTTGAAACAAATAAATGAATTTTCACAAATCTTTTTAAAGGGAGTTACCTAATACACCTAAGATCGATGACAATATTTTTCTTTGATTTTTTATTGAATAATTTTTATTATTATTAATTATTAATTGGCTATAAAGGTAAATTTGAAAACCTCTTGTGTACGGACCACATAATTTGATCAAAATCTCACTTTTTTCAAAAAAAAAAATTTAAACTCAAAAGAATTGTATTTAGATTGATGACATATAAATTAATTTAGGAAAAATTATAAAATAAAAAAGTTATTAAAGTTTTAGTGAATGTCACTTTTTAATGTTTAGGAGATAGTTTTGATTAATAAATAAAGGAAAAATAGCAAATAAACTAATAATACTATAAAATTTACATTTTTTGAATTGGAATAGTAAGACCTAAAATGGGTTTTTGTTACATCAAAAAATTCAATGGAGACAACTATAAAAAAAATATGACAATACCAGAAATTGTCGATTAAATGCCTTAGAAAAACAATACATCATAAAGGTATGGCTTGGTGGGACCAAGCCTATGCCATGCCTTTCCTCAAGGCAAAAACCCATGCAAAAGTCGGGTGCCATACCAAATTCTTGCTCATGTCTCAAGAATTGGGCAGTTGATTTGTAATTCAAAAATCTAGTGCCTGATTGCTTTCAATCGTTGTACCCGATTATTTATAAAATGGGTACCTGATTCTTTTTTAAATTAGGTATCCAATTTTTTAAAATTTAGGTAGCCAATTTTTGAGTAATTGGGTACCCATTTCTAATGTACCTGTTGGGCCCCAAAAGCTACTCCACAGACCGACTTTCAATGCTTGAAATGATTAAATAATAGTTTCGATTTGCAACAAAAAATTCTATCATAGTTATTCTATTTTCTTGTCCTCTTATACAATTTGCAAGCTACCGATTCAAATTCAAAAATCGTAGAAACATGGGATCAAAAAAACAAAGAAAGAAGAAAGAAAAAGTTCTGACAGATGAGGAGATTGCAGCAAATAAAGAGAATGAAGCACGATGTCAACGAGAGAGAAGATAAAGAATTAGAGACTTGAACAATATTTCAAAGGAAAAAGATATTGAGGATACCGTGATGGATGAAGAAGTCAAAGAAGAGAACCCAACAAAAGAAAATTCAAGTGCACATTCTAATCATGCATTCAATATAGGTGTGTCTCCAAACCCTCAAATTTTCTCTCATGATAAAATTGGTGATCTTTTAGAAGTAGGTGACGATATAAATGATTTGGATTTTCTTCATGACAAGCAATTGTCAAACGATCATGCACAAAAAACTCTAGTTGAAATGCATGCCCCGAAAGAAATACCAAAAAAATTTCAAAATGATAATCAAATCCCAAATAACAGTGAAAATAGTAAAGTGTTTGAAAATAAAAATTGCATGAATGTAGACATAGAATCACCAACTACTGAACAAACATGTTAGAATGATAGTAAAGTGTCTGAACATAATTTTCATATTCATAATGATGTGTTAGATAATCTTGAGGGATTGGTTTCATGGAGACAAATTAGGACACATGCTAATAGATTGTATAGGCATTTTTTATAATAAGAAATTTGGGTTTCAATGTTAGTTAATGTTGCAACTAATTAAAATGTCTAAAATGCAAAAAGTAATGAGAAGGTTGGGAATGTATGCAAAACCCAAGAATAAAAATGAGTTTTTAAAACAAGTTGTATCCACTATTTCTAGTTCCTTTGATGTTATCGAAAAGAGAAGTCAGTCTAAAGATAAGAATGCAACACAACGAGAAATAACAATAGCTTTAGTTAACAAATCAACATCTGACAAAAGATTGATTAGCAACATAAGTGGATAACTTAATGTGAATCCTAAGACTTTAGAAAGAGCTATAAATAGAAGGGTTAACTTTGAATGTGATTCAACAAATATTTTATGGACTTCTAGTGGTAGATTCTTGGGATGTGATATGAAACTTACTAGTGAAGTAATGAGTTTAATTGAAATTTTTTGGCATGATAAGACAAGAGTATCACCTAATTCAAGAGATGTTCTTAAATTGAGAATTGGGTCAAAAATACATGATCCACATCCTAAACACCTTTTGGACATGACTCAAATTGAATTGTTTAAAATTTTTGTAGATGGTAAGGTATTAAATATTACCATTAGTCAGAGATCTTTTGAAAAGTGTAAACCATGTTATGTAAGGATTAACAATGAAAGAATCACATGTTGTCAAAAAATTATATTCAATTTTGTTACCATTATGATGTATTTCGATCTATATGTGGTACCATGCATAGTAAAGAAATGTTGTAGGAATGTGGTATAGAAATACCACCTCAAACTATAAAAGATTTCATATTAGGTTTGTTTTGTAAGCCACCTAATGATCAATACTTTCTTTTCAATGCATGTCTTTCTTGTACATGTGATATGTGTGGCAATCTTTCTTTGTTAGATGAATTTTTGCATGAAAATGCTTTGACTACTTTTGGACAACAATTAGTTGAGGTAAAAAGATTCAAAACTATTGAATATCCATTGAAGGATGGGAAGATTGGAAGAAGGTGTGATCTAGTTATAGATAAAATTAGTTGTCATGCATTTATGGATGAGTTCAAGAGTGTGATCATACCAAAATATGTTAAGCACTTTCAATATTCTAGATGGCTTGATGGACAATTTCACATATGTAAGAATACATTTCCAATTGGTACTATACTTTTAGTTGTTGACTTTGTAGAGAACTACATGCTTGCACCACAATAAGAGGTACAACCACAATATTACAATTCAGTGCAAGTAACAATTTATGTTCATATAGTTTATAGGCATGCACCTAGTAGTATAGAGGAGGATCAAAAAATATTGAGAGTATACCATTTTTATATGAGTGATAATAAACTCCATTCATATGAGTTTGTCCAATATTGTTTCAAGGTCTTTTATGATAATTTAAAAGAAGAAAAATTCAAATGACACAACATTGGATATGGTTAGATAATTATATAGGACAATTCAAGAATGCTAGAATCTTTTATTGGTTGAGTAGGACACATAGGCAAACTAACATCCAACATGTGTGGAGTTTTTTTTAGGCTAGACATGGTAATGGAGAACATGATGGTGTTTGTGCATGAGTGAAGAGAGCCCTTAGTAGAGAGCAATTAAAATTTGAGGAAAAAGATAAATTCAAAAATGCACATGAGATTGTTGAATGGTGTAACAAATATTTATACACAGGATCAAGTCAGAACTTTAGATGGTCGCCAAATGCATCTTGTGATTTTCCATGAGCCCAAATCATAGAAGTACACTCTCCTCATGACAAAGTATCAATGCCATAGATTCTAGATCCTCAAGTGTCCATTTGCCCAATTTTCAAAGCCAAATCCGAACCCAGTTTATTGCTTTTTAACATGTTTGCTTGCAGGTAATCCTGAGAGGTCAACTTTGATGGTCAATATCTTTTGACTAGGAATTCATCATGAGACAAGATTTGACATGGTAAGAGTATGCAAAAAAGAGATTTAGTGTGCCAGTTTTCACAGCTCGATCAGGTGATTTGGTCAGTTTTTAAGGCCAGTCAGATGACCTCTTGACACAAAAGTGACAATTTGCAATTAAATGATAAAATGAATTTTTAAGGATGATTCAGTGCTCAATTTTGATTCCAGTCAATTTCAAATGTTGAATAGATCAATTTTGCATATCAATATTCTGAAAACAAAATTTTTTGAGCCAGACCCACTTTTGGGCCCAGCCAAATTAATCAAATTTGCGATAGCCGGTTGGGAAATGAAGATGTTTTTTGTAAAGAGGATCTTGTTGCAATAGATGAAATTCTTAAGAGGAACATAAAAGTAAGAAAGTATTTTGAAGCTTGTAATGTCCTCAGGCATTATCTTCACCTCTTTCATGGGTGAGTATTAATGCTTCTTTTATCAATAAAAGGAGCACCAGAAAAACAAAACCTATTCTGCATTCAAGTATATGCTGCAACAAGGAGGGGAAAGGTAGTGGGTTTCCATTTAGATGCAAAAGGTGAAATTCCTATATCTATGCATTCAAAAGATAGTGGGTTATCAAGATTTAAACAAATACTGCTAGTACATCAAAGCATGGTCTGGCATCTTTTGAGTGTTTTATTTTCAGATGGGTGATATGCTAGTCTAGTTTCAACGAGTATGAAAGAAAGCATGTAATATTCAAAAGGTTTATTACTAAGAATGACAAGAGCCTCAACAAGTTCTTGGTCATGGATCATGCATTAGACAAGCTAGATAAATAAAAAGAAAGCTATGGGAGACTTCAACTTAAATGGCATCACTACCCCAAGAATATGGAAGGCTTCAATTAGGGTACTCATATCATTGCATGGAGATGGAAGAAATCAGTTATGTTTTTGGGTCCATTGATCTTTCATATGGAGCCCATTCAAATCTGTGTTTAAACCAAATGATAAGGCATGGTACTATTGCACAAAAGGAGAAGAAGACTTGAAAATTAACGTAGGTCAAAAATAGGAAACTCACGCTAGCAAGAATGAACAACAGGAGTAGGGAATCGTAGTTTCAAAGAACCCACACATGGGTAAGAGAAGCATCAAGTACCCAAATGATAGTATTAAAGTGGGACTAGTAGTAGAGGCTCACATTAAAGATGAAGCAAAGTGTTTTTGTTTATTGAAGGCAAGAATCTGCTGATCAAAAGAAGGAAAGCACACAACATCACAAAGCATAAGTTAATGAAATCCGCAGCCTGCACATAGCATAGGGACAAAAAATAAGCTACCAAATAGGAAGAATGTGCAATGGAGAGCAAGGGCGACATGTAAAAGAATAGTGCATTAAAAAATGGAACTCACGCAACTAGTAGAAGTAGTAGACTGAATGTCCAAAGCCACGTGTACATGGCATAGCCTCACGTAAGGAACATGGGAGGCATTAGAGATGCCATGTAAGAAGGAACAAACCCATGCATTGAAATGAATCAGAGCCTCATGCTAAGTAGGGAGATGCCCATAGGAAGGGTGTCCTTGGTGACAAGAGGCAAGGTATGAATTAAGCTGTAGGGGAGCATTTGAGACGCCAAGAGACTTAAAAGCCATAGATGAACAAGAATGAAAAGCCCCACACATTGAAGAAAGACCAAGCCTTTGAAATAGAGAGCCCCACATTTCAAAGAAGGGGATGTCTCACATAGAGCTCACAAAAAACGGAGGAATCAACATTTATAAAGAAATAGTAGCAAATCACAAGGGGAAAAGCATCCCACATAGGTGTTAAAAAGAAGAAACCCATGCAAAATGAGTTTACAAAAGTAGCAAAGAGCTATCTCATGCAAAAAGACCAGCCTACAATGGAGAAATAGGTCACACACCATGCAAAGCAGATGGGCATTACTGAGAAAATCTACCACATTGAAAGAAACTACAATGCACAAAGCCAAAAACTGACATGTTAGGAGATGTCCAATGCAAAAAGAAAGGTCCATGTTAATGGAAGAATACTGAAGGTGGATCCACGTAGGGGAGGCATCAAGACATGGAAAGGCCGCAAAGGTTTTTGTCCCACATTTGTTATGTGGTGCAATTTTATATCTTTAAATACACTCCCACTCAAAGTGTATTGTGTCTTCAGAGATAGTTGGCTTTTAAAGCTAAGCTCCATGTGTGGAGGGGCCCAACTGACCTAGTGATGTCAGTGTGAAATTGGGCATAATTTTAAATGAAGATGAAAAAAGGATGATGTGGCGACCAAGGCATGAGATGGTGCCATGTGGATGATTCAGCGAGGGTCGCTATCTCACCAATCAAAAGTGCTCATGAGATAACCATAGCAAGATAGCGATGCTAATGTGGCAAGGATGATGTGGTGGTGATGTGGAGTTCTTGATGACCAAGGCATGAGATGGTGCCACGTGGATGATCGAGTAGGTGTCGCTATCTCACCAATTGGAAGTGCTCATGTGATAATCATAGCAAGATAGCGACGCTGATGTGGCAGTGATGTGGAGTTCCTGAAAAACTACAAGGTGCCATGTGGCATGAATTTTGAGGTAGAATGATGTGGTGATTAGTTTGCAATGATGCACCAGATTGTGCCACGTGGTGGATCCAACGAACATCATTATATTGCCAAAGGAAAGTTGCAAGGAAGATAACATGGTGACATAGTGAGAAGATGACACATGTCATTGACATGGTGGCAAGGCGGAAAAATTAGGGGGTGCCACATGGCACCTACTGTGCAAGACTGAACCAAGTAGAATGTGCCACATGTCACCAGTGGTCAAATAGAGTTGACCTGAAATGGAAGATAAGGGTAAAAAATTAAACATTTTTTTTAAATGATATTTTTGAATATCTTCTTGAATCATGTGTAGTTGAGTTTTAAATAAAGTTTGAAACTTTGATATAGTCCTAACTTTATAAAAATTCAAATATTTGTGAAATAATGCCATGGAGCCATGAATGGAGACCTAATCTTTAGAGGGCCATATTTGGGGCAATTTTTGTCAAAAATGGGCACTTGAATATACCACCAAAACCAGAAAGAGACAAAATTTCCAAATTTGAGGTCAATTTTTGCACAGGTGCTCACTAGTTTGAGCTATAAGCCAATTTTTTAATTTTGGGGCATTCTCAACAAAATGAGAAGATTTCAACATTGTTCATCTGAATTGGTTAGAGGGCAATTATGAAGACTATTTGAAGCCAAAATGTGGAAAAAATGACTTTGAAAAGATTGTATTGTATTTTGGAGGCCTTTTAACTAATTTTTCACTTAACCATGATTTAAAATTTGGCATCAAAAGTGGTTATGATGATGAACCAAATATCTGAGATTTTTTATACCTTGTAGAGCCAAAATGATGAGATTTGATTTTCAATTATGGAGAGAAGGTAGAGAGAGGCTTTTGATCTTCTTGGGAAGAAATTTCAAGGGTACACATGTTAGTTGCATATTCAATTTGAGAATTCACTTCTTCCTATATCATTCCCTTTCTTTCTCATTGTACAAGTTCTAGTCTTTGGAGAAAAACCAGTCACTACTGAGATACTAGGGTTTTGGTTCTAGTCTTGATGCATTCCCAATACTAAGACACCATATATTTCAGCAATTTCTCTTGTATGAACAATAGTAGTGCATATAATATAGCAATTTCTGATATGTTAGGTGTTTTCATGTTTTAATTTTATGCATCTGAATGTATAGTTTTAAGGAAATGAATACATATGAGCAATAATTTGACTAGTTTCATTTTGGTTCTTGTCTCCTATTTCAGCAATCTATAAGTCTTATGTGGTCTTGGAACAAAGATCTAAGATTAATTCGTATCCCCTTCAGGTTGTATGTTTGATGTATTTTTCTATTGGACCAAAGGGCCAAGTAAATGCTTGATATGTTTAACAAGGTTACTAGTTACTTGAGAAGGATATTTTGTGAGAATGAGATCTAAATGAACACTGATGCCTAAATCACAAGGTGATTAGATAGATCTAATGTCTGGGTATACAAAATATGTCTTGATGTCACAGATGTATCTTTTGAATTCATGGAGTTACCCAATGGATTAGGCACTAATCAATTATAGGATCACTTGTTATACTTTTGCATATTTGAGATTGTGTTGAATCAACATCATTAATCAAATGTTTCCCCTTTCACGTTGAAAGTTATTCAAAGTTTAACCTATACTTAGCTTGCTAGTTTCATGAATCATGTTTTTAGCTATTTCATGCTTATGAAGTACTAGTTAAGTATAGAAGATTTAGGGGTTTTATCTATTATTCTAGATTCTGATTATGCTCATTGTATTGGTCATATAATTGGATCCTAAGAGGTTCACCTACCTAGGTTTTATAGAGCCTGAAGTGAAGAAGTAGTGTAGCCTTATAGTTGGCCTAGGTTCTTGGTAAATTGTGTCCATTATTGGAGATAGCTACCCATAGATGCAATCTTACCCTATATACTTTATTATTAAAATAATATTAAATCAGGAGCCAATAGATACATTGACTAAGTCTAGAAGAACAAGTACGGAGAATTGAGTCTACCAAGCTTGACCAAGTGGACAATAGGTGTTGATAAAAGTTAGTGCAAGTTGAACAGAAAATAAGTTGGAGCCAAGCAAAGTGAAGTTTCAATGTATGCTGAGTGAACTTAGTGTAATTCGAGTAAAATTTAGTTGATGTTGAGCACTAGTATAATTTAGTGTTTCTAGAGTTATCTAGTTGAAGATGAGTGGAAGAACAGTATGGGAGCCAGGTAACAACACATTGATGCCGAGTGCTAGTATTAATATTAAATTATAGATTTGATGAATATGAGCTGACTATTTTGTTTTCTTGAATTGTGTGAAGCATGTGGAAGATAACTATCATGAGATGGTGGCACAAAATTCAAAGTAAACCATTTTGAGGTGAATTCAAGGAAGATGAAGGAAGGATTTTCTAGAGGAACCAAATCAAAAGTGGGTAGATTAATTCTATTCTACCTAATCCTACCTAACACTAAAATGGATTATTGAGGTTGAACAACAAAATATCATAAATCTCTATTTATAAAGAGAGCTAGTCACAAGAAAATGTTGTCATGTGAAAGAACCTAAGGAAGACAAGGAGTCTAGGGTATTGCTTCATTAAATGGCCGAACAAAAGAGATTACTATTAGCAAGAAAAGAAATAAGACTTAAGAGTATAAATTCTTGAAGGGTGAACAAGCTATCAGAGCTGAAGTGTGTGAAATCCAAGTATAATATAGGACTAAAATAGAGATATGTAATATGTAAGTGAGTTGTAATTTTTTTATTAGATCAAGCCTTACTACTACTTTCTAATCTTTGTATCAGTCTAGGGTAAATCCTTTGGATTAAGGTTGACCTAACAATTATTTTTAAATCCTTTAACTGGGTGACATTCCAAGTGAATGAACTAAAGTCCTCAAACAAGGCTTAGTCCTAATAGGGTGACTAAAATCATTTAATTAGGTGACATTAACAATGTGAATTGTAACCTTTTATAGGGCTGGCCTTTCACAAGGCATCACTTCAGAAGAGTGAGAATTAGTAGCATGTTAGTGGTGGTTTTCCCAAATTGGGTTTTCACATAAAATCCATGTGTCAAATGTGTTATTGAATCTATTATGTTTCATGTTTACATTTCTGCAAAGTTATTTTGACCTAGGATAGTAACCTATGAATTTTAAGTATTGTATGATCTAATGGATGCATGCATATTAAGGTTTTGTGGATATGGGTTCACTAAGATATGAAAAGTTTTAACTATACATCTGGACCTTGGATAATTGACTCACCCCCCTCTCAATTATTCTAAAGAATTCCAAAATTCTATAGGTGTAGATTTGAATTATATCATCATATCTAACATATTTTTTCAAGATTATCTTGATCATATTTGTTTAAAGAATCAAAATTAATTATCTTTAATACTACTATGCTTGTTGATTCTTCCATTTTTTTGCATTCCTAGTCAACAATCACTAGAAGCAGTTTGGGTACAATTTCAAGTTTGCTGAGATCATTAGAGTCATTTTATTCATCATCTTTCTCCTCATATGTCACAACCAATTTTCTCCTTGGCCTCTAAGGAAATCTTTTCTTTTGTGCTTTGGCCAACTTTCTCTTTGTTGGGCTTCTTTTCTCCTTTATAGCTGGGAGTTGAACTTCCTTGGTGGTGCATGAGCACATAGTCATATTATAATTAAAGGAGAACATAATTTATTATTTAATTATTTATTTTTTCATTCTATTTAATATAATCCAATTGAAAAGAAAAGTTGTAACAAAAATGTAATGTTGTCCACATTGTCATAGTTAAGGTCCCAATTGGATTAATATGTGAAAATTTGTAAAATGACCCTTGAAAGGATAATAACCATGTAAAAGGTTATTAAATGGTCATTTCAATATGTCTTTAATGTGTATGCAAAGTTATGGCATCACATTTGTCAAAAGCTTCAAACACTTTCAAGAAGGTGAAGAGTTGCAAAAAATGCAACAATGTAATATTGCATTAAAGTTGTAAAAGGAAGTCCAAAGGTCATGTGTGGTATTTGTAAGGTATAAAATGGCCAAGAAAAAATTAAATACATTTTAAGGTTGAACCAAATCAGAATGGAAGGAATTAGTAATGTTTGAAGGAAATTTACAACGATTCTAACTTGTTATTTTGATTGGCTTTTTAATTCTCTTGTTGTTTCCAAGCTTTGTACATCCATGTAAGGCTTGAAATGATTTATTAATAATATGGTAGAGTAGGAAACTAAATAATCCTTCCATTTATTTTGGTTTGAGTTTATTTTATGTAAATTTAAGAAAGTTATGAGCATTCTATGGATGACAATTTTTTGAGATTTTCAAATTACAATCATATTGAAGCAACATGTAATAATATTTAATTGTTGTTTCAAGGGATGAAACTTATATTTATGTAAAGAGGAATGAATCAGATTTATAATGAAATTTATTTGGTCTATTTTTGTTAAGTTTTGTAAAAGTCATGAAAATTTTAGTGAAAACTATTTTTTTAACCATCTTCAATGGAGTCACAGAAAATGGGTCTCAGTGTAGAGACCATAAATTTTGATTTTTCTATTGGATGTATCTGATTTTTGGATATGTTGTTGGAAATTTGGTTTTTCTAATCGTGTATAGTTGGATTGAATAAATATTTTTTAAAAAAAAAGCTATGAATCTCTGTATGCAAGCCTAACTGGAATGGTAGAATTAAAGTCTATGTTTTCAAGATGGATTTGTTATTTGATAATGGTGATTTGATGGATGATTTTATTGGGAAATATGTATTAAAGCCTCTAGAATGTTTAATAAATTATATTTATAATGTAATGCCATGACTTATTTGAGGGTTATTGAAGGGTTTTTAATTTAATAAAACTTGCATCAAATTGTTATCAGAGCTAGGAGCTCTTAAGAGTGTGAAGGATTCACACTAAGACCTTGCCAGGAAGAAGATGGATATTTGATTCCTATTGTTGAGTTTTGGTTGTAAGTACATGTTCACTCACTAAAAAGAGGTGGACATGGAGTTATACCAAGAGGTTCATAAGAGATGGTCCAAAGGCCTTAGAAGAAGGTTTGTTTGGTTGCCAAAATACCTAGGGAGAGAGGCAAGTGAAGAATCCTAGGCAAGGCAAGTTGTTTCCATGTGATGCAGCATGAAGGAGTGAAATTTTGATAGTTATAGAACCTTGGACGCATCCACTTAAATTCTATTGATGAGAATCATAGTTCTTGGATAGAAAGAAAAACAAAGCCATCAAAGCTAGATGGAGGCAAAGAGACAAAGTTTCTTTTGCAAGTTATCACCACAACATTTCCATGGGAAATGGAAAATCTTCAAGCTCAAGAGTATGGTGTAGGAGAACCTAGCCATATTATAATTAAAAGATATCATAATTGATTCTTTAATGATTTATTTTCATTCATATATGTTTCAATTTCATTCTATGTAACAAAATCCAATTGAAAAGAAAATTTGTGACAAAAATGTAATGTTGCCCACATTGTCATAGTTAAGGTCCCAATCGGATCAATATGTGAAAATTTGTAAAATGACCCTTGAAATAATAATAAACATGTAAAATATTATTAAATGGTAATTTCAATATTTCTTTAATGTGAATGCAAAGTCAAAATATTCAAACACTTTCAAGAAGGTGAAGAGTTGTAAAAAATGCAACAATGTAAAATTGCAATAAATTTGTCAAAGGAAGTCCAAAGGACATGTGTGGTATTTTGAAGGTCTAAAATGAATAAGAAACTATAAAATTCATTACAAGGTCAAACCAAATCAGAATGGAAGGAATTAGTAACATTAGAAGCAAATTTAGAGTGATTCTAACTTGTTATTTTGATTGGCTTTGTAGTTCTCTTGTCTTCTTTAGGCTTTGCACATCCATGTACAACCTAAAATGATGTGTTATTAATATGGTAAATTAGGAAAATGAATAAAGTATCAAAATTAATAATCCTTCCATTTATTTTGGTTTTATTTAATTTCATATAGATTTGAGAAAGTTATGAGCATTCTATGAATGACATTTTCTTAAAAGATTTTCAAATTATAATAATATTGAAACAACATGTAAGAATATTTAATTGCTATTTAAAAGGATGAAAATTATATTTATAGAAAGAGGAATTAATTAGATTCCTAATGAAATTAAGTTGGTATATTTTTGTTAAGTTTTGTAGTATTTATGATCATTTTACTGAAAACTATATTTTTAACCATCTTCAATGAAGTCACAAAAATGGGTCTCAATGTAGAGACCATAACTTTAGATTCTACTATTCGATGTTTCTAATTTTGGATATACTTTTGGAAACCTAATTTCACCTAATGTTGATATTTGGGTTTAATAAATAATATTTGGTTAAAAAGTTATGAATCTTTGTATGCAGGCCTATCTCAAATGGCAGAATTATAGTCTATGTTTACAAGATTGATTTGTTATTTGATCATGGTGATTTGAAGGATGATTCTATTGGGGTAAATGTATTTATTCCTATGTAATTTTGAATAAATTATATTTATGATGGAAATTCATGACTTATTTGAGGGTTGTTGAAATTTTTTTAATAATGATACTTGCCCAACTTTGACCTTGTAATTACTCTTCTTTTTGGCTCTAACTTAGGTTCTCTAACAGCCTTCTTTACACCCTTCTTGAGACCCTCTTTCAATCTTAGATCAACAATTACTACTTTCTTCTATTTTTTTTCCTTGGGCTCATCCACAGTTACCTCTTTTTCCTTTGATTACTTGAGTTTAACTTCATCTTCAAATTCCTCATCATCTCCTTTCCCTTCAGTGATCTAAAGTTGACCTTTGCCAAGCTTTCCCTCCAGATCTTCAGTTATTTTCTTTATTTTCTTATCTATCTTGGGCACTTTTATTTCCAATGTTATTCTAGTCTTGGTTGGATCATATGTATTGAATGGATCAACATTCGTATCAATCTCTTTAGATAGTAATGCGGTTATTGCTTTAGTCACTTCATCAATATTCAATTCATATTGCATTAGCCTCAACCTTGCAACCCTCAATATTACTACCCATACATATATAAAATATGTGTCTACTGTGAAACATAAATCATCAAAATATTTATCTAGAATTGACTTAGGTATTCTCATTCTGTTCTTCATCTAGTTCTTGAATTCTTCAAAGTAGTTATCCATTATAGCTTCAAGATTTTCTCCCAATTAATTAATCAAATCACTTATTTTCTCAATAGTTGTTCTTCTTCTATCCCATGAAATAGTTCCTATACTAGGGAATAAATTATATACTATGATATTTCTTCACAGTTTTGTATCCCAAGTCCACTGTAATGCAACACGTGCTATTTAGTTGGCTTGAATGATAGAACTTGTGTGCAATCACACATATTAAAAACTTAATGACGAGGTCTTTGATCCCATCCATCAACATTCCATGACTATTCCAATTTTCCTTTGTTTACTACTCAACAACATCCCTCATGAAACTTCTTATTATCTTTGGTCTATCCAAAGAAGGATAGCTAGTAACTTAACATATGATAGCCTTGTTAATCTTAATTGGTCCACCTTCTAACCAAATCTTCACATCATGTACATGGATAAGCACAATATTTATCCATTTGACTTTAAAAACCTTAGGAAAAGATAGGGCATGGGTCAACCCTTTTTCAATAGTAAGATTATGCTCATCGTTCAACACTTCATTTTCACACAATTTCTCATATGTTGCATGAAGTTCATAATCTCCAATTTCTCCCACTGATCATTCCTCACAATATATGCATTGATCTGCTTCAACATTTTCTTTGCAACCATAGATGTAGATGACATCATTTCTAAACTAGTCTTTTGAACAAATTTAGTTCACAACTTTAAAAATAACTTACTTGATACTAAAAACTTACTTTGATTTTTCAATTCACCAATACCACACTACAATTTTCTTGCTATATCACTAAAATCACCTTTGATAATCTTTAATCACTTTTGAATAGCTTATTCATAAAAAATCACTTGGTAAAATAAAAATGAATATAAAAATTTGATATATATACCTTGAATCTATTCATTTAGGTCTATAATAAATGCATTTGTACTTTGGTAAGCACATAATAGCTATCTTATCCTTTTGCACTTCTTTCCATTCAAATATTTGGTCACTATCACTTTGCTCAATCAATGTAATCTCTCCATCTATATTGCAATGCTTAGTCAATACATACTATATTAGTGATGCTCGACACTTAATACTGTAACATATTCCATTTATCAATACTTCTCTCAAATTTGTCCTAATGCATCTTGATTCATGTTGATATGGAATTTTAATCACTCTTCTAATTAGGAAATGATGTATGAGATAACATTTAAATATACATTCCCTCACATACCCTTTTTCTTAGTTGGATGTAGTGTGATCACCTGATCCATTGGATTTGGTGATCTTAGCTTTTCTTTCTCCACTCCTTCTAGCTTCTACTATCTCTTTCCATGTTTTTTTCATCTCAAGTTTCCCTTTTCCTTTGCTTCTTTTATTGCTTGGTGCTAGTGCTTAGGTCATGCAGTTCTTACTAACATGTCTAACTTTAAGACAACTAAAAAAAAAAAGGTTTCTACTCAACCATTTATTTTAATTTCCTCTTAAATGTCCCAATGAAATTCTCTAGAATATGCCCATACTCTCCACAATAATAAAAATTATACCATGTGTTGTAATCCTAATTGTAAGAGTTACCTTGCTTTAGTGCATGTGTTTTCCTTTCACATGTCTATGTAGATTTTCCTTTAGATCTTCATTCATGAGATCTATGTCCATAATTATGATAGTTGTAACAATGTTCTTCAAATCTAGGTGTAGTAGGTGCATCACTTTTCTTTGACTTGCATTCATGTGCTCGATGTCCTTGTTTCTTGTAATTAAAAAAGTTATGAGTAAAATTAGGTTTATGGTTTTGGATACCATTCTTTCTTCTACAAATGTTAGCAATGTGTCAAAGTTTATCACAATCACTAGTAGAATTGGCCTCTAGTTTTGATAAAAATTGGTCAAATCTTTTACCCAAGTTGGTTGAATGATCCGTAAATGGCCGTTTTGATATTTTACCCATCATATTTTTGATGAATCCTTGCTCAAGTCTAACATTTGACACAAATCCTTATAAAAATTGGCACCAACATTTGGCCATTATGTGTTGGAAGGTTCAAAATGGGAAGAGTACTTCTAAGAGGGGGGGTTGAATCAAAAGTACCACACTTTTAACCTTATTCAATCCTTTAAACATATTACTAAAAAATAAAATGCATGCATGTAAACATATAAAGTAACATAAAGTAAATCACATGCAATAACACATAATGCAAGATATTTGATAACACAGAAACCCTCCAAGAATAAGAAGGTAAAACTAGGGTGGGGATAACATGCACAAAAAATACTACAGCAATAATGTTCAACCACTTCTGATGGTCTAACTTGTGAAAGGTTCTCCCTATTAAAGGCTTTACATTGTGTCAATAATGACCTAGTTAGAGGATTTAGAAAACACTTTACATGAAGTGTCACCCTATTAAAGTATTTATAATAGGCTGTTAAACTCACCTAGTACATAGGTTTTTCATCACTTTCTCCAAAGTTTTTCCTACCTAGCTATTAAGCTAACCTATCAATATAGGATTTCAGTATCTAATACAATGGTAAGAAAGTATTAGAACATTTGACATAATAGTATGCAATCTCTAATTGCTGAATTTAGGCACTTGATTTGATCGCTCTAATCTTGACCCTCTAAGATCTGATGTCTAATCATGCTCCTTTCTTGTTGTGCTATTTTGATCAACTAAATATAAAATTGTTGGTTTGTTCCTCTAAGAATTTCCTTCATCACACTGAATTTCACTATAGTCTCCCCATACACTATTCTCATCCCCTCATGCAAATGGGGCATTCGACCTCCTTATAAAGCTTGTGAAGAATCAGGGTTAGATATGCATATACAATCCATATTGAATCTCAAATTCTCACTCATACCTTACATTTTTCACATTGGTTACATGCCTCCATTTTTTTGGTTGGCTACATGTAGATCGCATAGGGAATGTAAATGACTCATCCTTATCCTTTTTCCTTTTCAAAGTCTCTGTATGTTAGCTCCAAAAATGGTTTGCATTTGAGTCTGTGAGGGCACAAACTCATATGTAGATTCTATGTTACTCGACATATACTAGATTGCTACTGCTTGGCACATACTATCCTAGATTGCTTGGCACCTATTGCCATTTGTCTCACTTGACACATACATGATTCTGGCTCACTTGGCATATACTACATTTTGGTTTTCTTAGCATCAACTATGAATCAACACCTATTTTTCACTTGACACTTATATATTGGTCGGTGCCTAAACTTACTCAGCACCTGTTGAAATACTAACTCGACACACATTATGGCTCAACATACACAATGTACTCAGCTTCAATACAAAAAATGCTTAAGTGTGTTAACATGCAAATATCAAAACTATCTAAGACCAACAATCTCCCCCTTTGACATGAGTGCCCAAAACACTTAACTAGACATTGCTAATCTATCTTTATGAGTACTTTATCCACAAAAATTTCAAAAATTGTTCAAAATTATATCAAAGTACCTTAACTCCCCTTGAGCTGATTCGTGCCTTGTCATTTTTCCAATCAAAATTATATGCTGAATGTGCCTGATGCTCTTTTCCTTTTGTCCTGTACCTGTATTCTATACCTATGTCTCCATGTATGTTTTTATCAAAGCTTATGAAATTTCTACATTTGAATCAGAGCAATTTTCCATATGATTAGAAAAATTGTATCTCCTCCTCTTGGTTATCAAAATTTATAGGTATCCTCTCCCTATCTTATATCTTCATTAAAATGCTATATCTTCCTTAAACATATATCTCACCCTTTATTAATTCTCCCCCTTTTTTGACAGTTATGTCTAAGGGCTCTAAGGCATAATACCATACTTAGCCAAAAAAGTACTATTTACCTCCATTATTGTTTTTAGAGTTACATCCCAATTTTCCAAAGCTATGTCAAGTGAGTTGTGCTGGATGGTAGTCTCTATAGTAAGATGTACAAGTCCATCAAGGGTAAAAATATTTGGATATTTCTTTACTACTGTCTCAGCATAAACTTGTTCCTTGTGGAGGACTTCTAAATGAGGAGTTATAGAGAACTAGATTTGCATTAATTTTTCTTTAATATTTTATTCCTCTAATATTTGTATAGCTAACTCCTTTTGTGTGTGAAGTGATTGTGCAAAATGCTTCTCACTTTGAGCTAGATCTCTAGGTAGTTACATGCTAGAGATTTTCAAGTTCCTTTCCAAGCTCATTATTCTTTGATTAGTTTCTTGTGTGAAATTGGAAAAATCACACAACATCCTATACAATGAAAAAATGTTTTCAAGAACAATTTTGGCCTTATCTATTGTCTTGGCCAATTCTACCTATTCAAGTGCAATTCCAATTGATATCTTTTAATTAACCTTTCCTTGAAACTTTCTTTGTGACCATTCCATGAGTTTAACATTAGTGTCTTGGTCTTCATTTGTCACCTGGTCAACTATTTCTGATAGTTGCTCAATTATTGGCTTCCCTTAATATGGTGATTGCAAGTTGAAGGCATCTATGAAGATATCCTTGATGTCATGAAGTGATTGCTTTTTTTAAAATTCTTTCCTCAATATTTCCTTCCTCATCCTTCTATCCAATGCATTTTTCATTTTAGTCATTTGTGCCATTGTGATAGTTTTGGAATCATAGGAGGGTATCACAATCTTTTTATCTAGTTCAGGTCTCCATAATGAAGTACCATGGCCACTCTTGTTGAACTCGATCCTGGTGTTGAAAATTGCATGGGAATAGCATCAATGCTCAACTTTTGAATGGTCTTGGTAGGAGTGCTAGTCTTTGGTAATTATACCAATGTCTGAATGGTGGCCCACTCCTTTTCTTTTGTAGCATCTTCCTTTTCTTCTAATTCCCTCTCCTCTGCACTCAACATCTAATCATTTTCATTTGTTGCATTTGGTGGAGGTGGTGGTGGCAACATCAAAATTTTAGTTCTAGTAGCTTTGTAAGTGAAAGGCAGTTCTAGTGTTTTCACCTTTTCCTTTTGTGTTGCTACTACTACTTTTTGTAGTTCATCTAGACTCACCAATATAGGTCTTGTACATAACTATACCTGTAGAGTAGATTGGTGAAGGATCTTTGAGAGATTCTCTGTAGTAAGTGGATTGATGTTCTAAGCTATTTTGTTAGTAACATCCTTTATGATTACTTTTTCTATAGGTGTAGTGATTACATGAGGTGGACTGGGAGGTGGCAATTGTGTGTCTTGCACACTCTATTCATCTTCTTGCTATTGGTCAACTATTGCCATAGTTTCCTCTCCCTTAGCCAGTTCTTCCTCTTCTTTCTCCTTATTCTCCTCTTCTCCTTTATCTTCCTCACCTTTCTTTTCCTCTTCCTTCTTTTCTTCTTCCTTTGCTTTCTCCTTTGCTTTCTGCTCTTCTACCCTCTTACTGGCACTAGTTTCTTCCTTATTGGTTTCTTCCACCTTATCATTAGTGATCTTGTACATTGCTTTCCATATCTATATGGATTTAGTTACAACATCTTCAACTTTTTTTTGAAGAATACAAAAGGCTCTATATTTGGGTGCAAATTTCCCACTATGCTTCTTATTTGCCTTAGTTATTTGAGCCTTTGTCATGTTAGGCTTCACTTGAGTTAGTGTATATTCTCTTATCTCCCTTTCCATCTTTAAACAATAATGCCACGTATTCTCCACTATCTCATATAGTTCCTTTGGCATAGTCTTATCAAGCTCTAGAGGTGTGTTCTTGAATTCTACCATCATGGCATACATAGATTCCTCTATTTTATTCAGCTCTTCCCTATTGAGCTTATCAAAATTTAAAGATTTTAAATAATTTAGATCTACATTTTTAATCTTATTAGAAATCTTATCAATTATAGATTTTGGAGGATGGCTTACCACTTTAAATTGGCTTATGTCCTCAAATTCTATCCTTTCATCATCTGTATCTAGTTGAGCCACATATCTTCTCCTTTTCTTGGGCTCTTTAGCTGGCTATGCAATAGCTTTCTTCTTTTGCTTTATTTCCTCTTTGGCCTTTTGAGTTGATGCTCTTGTTGTGGCCCTTGTGGCTTCTAGCTTAACTAGAGTTGTCTTGGTTTGAGTTGGTTTTGTTACCTTCTTGGGCTTTGGCTGAGCTGTAGGCCATGTGTTTGCCTTTCTCTTCTTTTGCTTGGTAGGTGTAGGTGCTTCCTTGTCTTCTTCTTCCTTGGAAACTTCCTCTTTATCTTCTCCTTGGCCTTGTGTTGGCTCATCTGGCTTTTTTCCTTTCTTATCTTCTTCTTCACTATCACCTTCTACTTCTTGTACTTCTTCTTCTCCTACTTCTCCTTCAATGCTAGATCCAAATGTCTTCTTTATTTTCCTTACCATTTTGTCTTTCTTCTTGACAAATGAACTAGTTTTCAATTCAGTCTCTACTTTGGACTTGACAACATCATATGTCCCAAAGTGGGAAGCCTTCTTATCAATTTCTTATGCTAGCAATGTTGTGATTGATTTTGAGGCTTCATTGATATCCAATTCATATCCTAATGGCCTTAGCCATCTTAGCCTTGGTATTGCTGCTTGAATGTAGGTGAAATCAATATCAACCAAGAAACATATATCATTGGAATACTTTTCAACTAATGAGATTGGTATCCTCATCCTGCTTCATAGACTTCTTAAAGTCTTCAAAATAACTTGTCATCTGTGCCTCAAAGTTATCTCCCATTTGATCAATGAATTCATTAATTTGGGTGACTGCTGACTTGTTAGAATTCTAGTTCACCTTCCCAATTAAAGGAAATTCTTCCATCACATAAAAGAATATGCACATGAGAACTGAGCCAAATTTGCATTGAGCACCTTTTGATCTCTTTATAGCTCGTAGGTTCTCATTGATTTGTTGCAACATGAGTTTTGCTAGATCATAGGTGTGATCTTTCTTTACCAACTTATGAGCCACATCAACTGCTATGTAGGGTACACTATTTAGTCTACTAGATTGATAGAATTTATGTGAAATTATCATCACAAAAAGGTCAAGTAGGGGTTTAGTCACAGTGTCAATGGTCATTCTCCTATTGTTCCATTTTGTACAAGTATTCTTTTCAATTACTTCCTTCCTATCACTTCTTAAAGTCTTTGGCCAATCTAGGGTTGGGAGACTAGTAACCCTATGCACAATCCTCTTTGTAATCTTGATAGGCCCTATCTCTAGCCAAAGATATCCATCATGAATTTGACTTAGAATAATACAAATCCATTCTATTTTGAACACTGTAGGGAAAACTAGGCTTTGGATCAAACCCTTCTTCTCACCTTTAATACTCCATTGTCACATAGCTTATCATAGGCATTGAAGATTTCTAAATCACCTATGGCACCAATTTTAGAATTGTAGAACTTTCTTACATCTTGGACCATGACAAATTTGGGTGGAATGACAGATAATGCGCTAGTTGGGTCATTTCTATAGGCAACCTCAGGTATTGGTCTAAATTTGGGCTATTTGACTTCATTTTTAACAAGTTGAATTTCATGTTCTTCATTTTCCTTAGGGTTTCTAGAGCTAGAGGCCATTTTATTGAACTAGTTCTTTAAAATGTATTAAAAACTTTAACTCTGTGTAGCTCAACACTTGATAAATACCTTTGAATTGATGAGTTTGTACTAAATCTTTGTTGTAATCAATGCAAATGACCATGAGGTAGCTACTTGATTGCCTCTTTTCTCTTCTTGTCTTTGCTCTACGTTAGAATGACATGATAATGAACAAAATTTGACCTTATACTTATCAGAGAGCTAATAGTAAATGCTTTGTGCCTACAACTATAAAACTTGACACTTAAAGGTTTTAGTATAACTCAGCTTCCATTAGACTTGTAGTTCACTCAGCTTCAACTATTAGCTCCACAGCTATTGCAAACTCAACATCCATTGCACCTTCACTTGGCATCTAAGGGTAACTCATTGCTTGGCATCTTCTCTCATGTAGATTTCTTCTTTGTAGTACTTTGTTTGTTCTTTGGAACTGATGTATGATATAGCTTTGTATATCAATTCCATATTCCTATCTTGTGCTTAATTGAATGAAATGTGATCACTTGACTTCTTAGGTGAAGTGATCCCTCCATTGGATGTACTTGATCCATTGCTTCTTTGCCATGTCTTTTTTATTTTTGTCTTGATGTGTTCCACATCAAATTTTTCTTTACCCTTTTTGACTTCTGACTTGGGTGCTTTAGCCTTTGTTGGATTGTTCTTGTTGATATGTCCTATCTTTAAGCAATTAAAACACGTGGTTTAGCTCAACCATCTACTATAATTTCCCTTGAAGTGTGTTCTTATGTAGTTCTGAGGGACATGACCATATTCTTGATAGTAGTGAAAACTTTTCCAGGTGTTGTAATCCCAATTGTAGTGGTGTGCATAGTTGTTTCTTCTTGCAAGCTAATTGGTTATCCACATAGGCTTTTCTCTACTCTTAAAAGCTCTAAGTCCATACTTTTTGTAGTTGTAGTAGTGACCTTCAAGTATTGGTGTCCTCATGATTTTGTTTTTGTATTCTTGTGTTGAGCATCCTTGCATGTTAAACTCGTGACAATAACCTTTGTTTTTGGATGTGTCCTATTGATTGGTCTTTCTACTCCCGCAAACATTAGCAGTGTACCCCTTTTAATTACAAAAATGACAAGTGGGTTTAGTGTTCTTACCTTTGTTGTTCCTTTTTGCTGTAGTCTTGGATGATTCTCCTTGTTCAGTGCTGGTGTAACCAAGTCTTGAAATATCATTACTAGCCCTTAGTGATTTTAGTAGTTGTTCAAAGTACTTGATAGCCTCATTTGGTTTGTTGTAGTTTTCTGCTATCTCCTTTTCTCTCTTTAATTCATTCTGCAATTGTTCATTCTACATCTTCAAGGTTGAGATCTCAATTTACTTCATGTTTAGCTCATGATGAGCATTCATCATGTGGCTTAAGATGTCTAGGTACATGTTTGAAATCTTTTCAAACTCAATTGTCTTCTCCTCCAGTCTATTGGTGAGATTTCTCTTGTCATCTTTAAGCATGGCTCTATCCTCAATCGCTCTCTTGTTTTGTTTAGTTATTTCACATAACATTATGGCTTGTAATTCTTGCTCCATTTTAAGAGATCTTATCTATTCTACTTGAGCTCTATTGTTCTCCATCAATTCTACTATTGCTGTATCAAATTCCTTGGAATCTCCATTGGCAAACACTTGTGTGGTGTCAATCTCCTTGCAGTGTATGTCATTTTCAGCTATGGCTATCTCTTTTCTTCTTTCTAAGGATTTTCTTAGTTCCTCTCTAGATTCTTCTACTTTATGTGGAGTTAATTGCACATCAATCACTTGATTGTCAGTAATCTTCCCAAGTTTGAAGACTTCCATCTTTTGATCTTTTTCTCCAAGTTGTTAGGCTACTCCTTATGAGAACCAATGCTCTGATACCAATTTTTGGAATGTTCAATATGGGAAGAATACTTCTGAGGAGTGGGGGGCCGAGTGGTTTGAATCAAAAGTACCACACTTTTAACCTTATTCAATCCTTTAAACATATTACTAAAAAATAAACTGCATGCATGTAAACATAGAAAGTAACATAAAGTAAATCACATGCAAAAACACATAACACAAGAGATTTGATAACCGAGAAACCCTTCAGGAATAAGAAGGTAAAACTGGGGTGGGGATAACACCCACAAAAATTACTACAACAATAATGTTCAACCACTTTTGATGGTCTGCCTTGTGAAAGGCCTGCCCTATTAAAGGCTTTACACTGTGTCAATAGTGACTTGGTTAGAGGATTTACAAAACACTTTACATGAAGTGTCACCTTGTTAAAGTATTTACAGTAGGCTATTAAACCCACCTAATACATAGGTCTTTCATCACCTTCTCCAAAGGTTTTCCTTCCTAGCTGTTAAGCTAACCTATGAATATAGGATTTTAGTATCTAATACAATGGTAAGAAATTATTAAAACATTTGACTAGATACTATGCAATCTCTAATTGCTAGATTCAAGAACTTGATCTACTCTTTCTGATCTTGATCCTCTAAGATTTAATGTTAGATCATGCTCCTTGTCCCTTGTGCTATTCTAATGAACTGAATATAAAATTGTTGCTTTGTTCCTCTAAGACTTTCCTTCTTCACACTAAATTTTGCTATAGTCTCCCCATACACTATTCTCATCCACTCATGCAAATGAGGTATTCAACCTCCTTTTAAAGCTTGTGAAGACTTAGGGTTAGGTATGGATCTATGATCCATATTGAATCTCAAATTCCTGGTCATACCTTGCAATTTTCACATTGGTTGCATACCTTCTCCATTTTTTTGATTGGCTACATATAAATCACATATGGAATGTAATTGATTCATCCTTATCCTTTTTCCTTTTTGAAATCTCTCTATGTTGGCTCCAAAAATGGTTTATATTTGAGTTTGTGAGGGCACAAACTCATATGCAGATTCTATGTTACTCAACATATACTGGACTGCTAGTGCTCAACACATACTATTTTGGATTGCTCGACACCTGTTACACTCTATCTCACTTGACACATACATGATTCTGGCTCACTTGGCATATACTATATTTTGGCTTGCTCGACATCAATTGTGACTCAACACCTATTTGTCACTTGACACGTATATACTACTCGGCACCTGAAGTCACTTGACACCTGTTGAAATACTAACTCGATACACATTGTGGCTTAGCATACATAGTGTACTTGGCTTTAATACAAAAAATGCTTAAGTGTGTTGACTCTCAAATGTCAAAAATATCTAAGACCAACATTATGTTCATCAAAATTGACCATTTTTTTTTGAAATAGGTGACTCATTTGACCACAGTGCCAAACCAATGACATTATATTGGTAAGTTGAGAAATTGACACCAACATTTTTCTATATGTGATTTTTTAACCTTCCATAATTGTTGGTTGAAAAGGGTGGCCCATCCAACCAAGATACCAAAACTATGATCATTACCTTGTTGATGTGTTGATTTGAAGTTCAATCATGTTTGGTTGAAAGTTTGACAAATATAGAAGGTATAAAAATATACACATGAATATAAATATCTAGACTTATTTTCATGTTGCAAATTATTTATCATTTCAAGGATATTCTTCATAGCCTAAGTTGATTGTATGGTTGTGATCAAATAGAAGAATTACTTACTTCATTTCTTTTTGTTTCTAGGAAATAATGATTTTCCATCTAAATCAAAGGTACCTATCTCAAAATGCATTCCCAAGGCTTACTCATCACATGACAATCCCTATGTATGGGTCTTGGTTATGATTTTCTTTAAATTCTATGATATATGATTTTTTAATATATATTCCTATAGCTACAATGATTAAGCATCAAGTATCTTTGTATACTCTCATGATAGTAGTGAAGAAGAAATATTGTCAATATGGTGATGAGCAATAAACAAAGGTGTATTTCTATAACCTTCAATGATCATCAACGAGTAGGGAGATGAGGTTTTGGTTAAGGTAATGGGTGATGACATTATCGCTGGTCAAAATTGAGGTATTTTTTTTGGAAATCAGAGATAAAGTACATTGTATCCCTATATGATATGGAGATAAATGCTTTCCATGATCGAAGAATGGAAGTTTGTATTGTATCAATTAGCAATAAGATCAATTTTTCTCCATGTGTTAGAATGATAAAGCAATATGATTTTCAAAAGGGGTTTCTATTACCTATAATGATGGATCATAGTTGATCGCAAATCACATTTGGAGAATAATGGACATAGTGATGAGCAATGGGTATTTACATATCACTATGTATTCTAGAGATAAGATGAAAAATAACAACAAAGACATGGAATTGGATTTATAAGGTGTAAAGGATGTGATTATTGGTTCCAAATTTGTAGAAGATGAGAAGTCTATGTTTTTATGGGCTCTCTATCCTCCACACAAGAGGCCTTAAGTTATTGATATTGATCAGGCCTTTGGGCACTTGATGACATTGAAAGTGGGGGTGACAAAACCCTAATGAATTAGCTACCATGAAAGTGGGTGTTTCCCTATTTAATCAAGCATAGACAAAACATGTGACATTTAAACAAGATAATTGGAAGGCAATCTATGAGGTCTTGTTGAAAAAAATGTTGAAAATAGGAAGGCCATAGACTTAGCCTATGATTTAGTCTCTTGATGATGCTTTGAAGATTGAGTTGAAGAGACTATAGGAGGAGAATAAAAGGTTGAAGGATATATCATTGGCAAGGAGGAAAATATCTGGCTCTATGTTGAAAAATCATTTCAAAACATTGTTGACAAAGTTAGGGCAAGTTTGGGACTTATAGAATGGATACAACCCCTTGGCTATCCAACATAGTGAAATATATAGAAAAATTGTTAAAGAAAATAATGAACTTGTAGAGGATGAAGATATTCAAGAGGAAAAAAAATAGATCCAAGTTCATAATGTATACACCTTGTAATTTAAAGATATGTTAAAGTTATTTGAGAATTAGGTAGTAGAGCATGGCATTATGAAAATAGAAAAATAATTGAGTAGGAGATATGGATGGGGATTTTCCATGTGATGCAGTAATAGGCCCTGGGAGTAGCAAGAAAGGATGATCTAGAGATGACAAGGACTAGTGAGAAGATTGAACGAATGATCAAGATGAAGATCAAGGCTCATGAGGTGATCACTGATGCAAAATTGCTAAATAAAAACAAATATCAAGCACATATTCATAAATGCAATGATTTTCTGGAGGAACTAATGTCTGATCCCTCTTGAGTGACTCATTATGCTTTGAAACCTTGTCTTGATTAAGTCAGTGTATAACTATGGGTTTATCAATTAGCCAATTTAGTTTATTTTGTAAAGAAAAGGTCACACATTTTCATATTGTAACAAATTCATTATCTATAAATATCAAAACCAAAATTGGAGATAAAACAACCATATCTTTTCACATAGATAATTTTTCAATAGAAAGATAGATTTTCTTGTCCAATCTAGATTGTGTTATCTATATGCACCAACAACACATGCATTTATAATGAAATATATGTTGGAATAACTAAGAGGTGGGGAGTGAATTAGTTATCTAAGGTCTATATGTATAAATAAAACTTTTCATAGCTTAGTGAACCCATAAAACATTTGTACTCATGCATGCATCCATAAGATTATGCAATCACTTAAAACTTGTACGTTACTCTCAAATCACCTTGTAGAAATCTAAAGCATAAAACATAATAGATTCATCAACACACTTGACAAAATGATCTACATAGAAGCCCAATTTGGGAAAAACCACTAGTAACATGCTACTCTTTTTACTCTTCTGAACTGATGCCCTATAAAAGGAAAACCTTGCTAAAGGTTACAATACACACTATTCAAATAAACTTGTAGAAATGTAAAGCATAAAAAATAATAGATTCATCAACACACTTGACAGAATGATTTACGTAGAAACCCAATTTGGGAAAAAGCACTAGTAACATACTACTCTTTTCACTCTTCTGAAGTGATGCCCTATAAAAGGAAAACATTGCTGAAGGTTACAATACACACTATTAAATGTGATCCTATTATAGGATTTCAATCACCCTATTAGGAGTGAGTTTTGTTAGAGGACTTTAGGCCATTCACTTGGAATGCCAACTAGTTTAAGGATTTACAAATGACTATTAGGTCAACTTTAATCCAAAGGATTTACCCTAGATTGATACAATTGTTAGAGAGTAATAGTAGAGTTTTTATTTGATACAACTTAAAACTTCTCTTGTAGATTATAGATCTCTATTTAGTCCTCCATTCTACTTGGTCTTCATACTTTGTAGCTCTAATAGCTTGTTGACCATTCAAGCATTCCTCTCCTTAAGACTTCTTTCTTAATATGCCACTACAAACTCTTCTTAGGTCACTTGGTGAAGCGAAACCTTTTTCACTCCTTTTCTTCCTTAGGTTCTCTCACATGTCAACTTTGCTTCACGACTAGACATTCCTATAAATAGGAAATTATGATATTTTATGATATTTTGCCACTCATTCTCCATTTTCCTATTTAGGGTTTGCTAGATTAGGTAGGATTCAATGTATCTACCCCATATCTTATATCTCTTCTAGAAACTTCTAGAATCCAGTTTGAATTCACCTAAAAAAATTTACTTCAAATTCTATGCCACTAGCTCATCAACCTTATCTTTCTCCTAGTTCACAAAATCCAAGAAAAAAAATTTGTCAACTTAGATTCAACAAATCTTCAATCTTTCAAATAATGCAACAACCTGACATTATCAACCTTATGATGCTCGAAACATACTATGTTGCTTGACATCCACTGTGAAATTTCTTTCTCAACATCAACTAGAATTTTCTTTTGCCAAGCTCCAACTTACTTTTAGCTTGCATTGACTTTTCTCAATACCTACTATCCACTCAATCAAGCTTGGTAGATGAAATTTGTTTAATTTTTTCTTCTTACCTTTCTTAGTGTAGCCAACATTTGTAACCTTAAATAGATTATCAATACATCATGTCATCACTATCTTAATAGATCCTTGTACTTTAGTACATAATCATAACTCAACCTTTCCTCTAGTTGTTATTGTTACCTCTTATTGATCAAATCATCTTCATCAATAAACTAGGTGATAGTACTTGAATCCTATAAGCAATTTTTTTACCACAAAATAGTAGTTTTGACATTAGAAACAAAAAAATGATTGAGACACATAGTCTTCTTTAACAATCTCACTCAACAATCTCCCTCTTTGGTAGTGATGGCAAACCAAACTAATCATCAAAGTCATTCAAATGATGAACATCTTGTTCAACTAAACTATTTAGGTTAAAATAGTAAAAAGATACCAAAAAGAAAATAATTCCTTGTATTAAAATCTCTCCCTCTATCAACAACTTCCATCTTCTAATTAGGTTACAAAACTCTTTCTTATGACTCCCTCTAAGTTCCGTCTTATATGTCCCTCTTACTAAGTAGATTAGGATTTCGCAATCGTTTTAATATTTTTCTCTATGTCCCTTATCATACATGTATTATCTTCTAATCAGCAACATCAACAATTATCTCCCTCTTATATCAATAACACTCTCCAACTCTTTGAAAACAATCTCTTGATATCTTCCTCTGATATACTTTCTCCCTCTTTGCCAAAAATTCCAAAGACATGCCAAAAACTTAGTCATCTTAACATGTAGATATAGACATTTCTAGTTTCTTCTGTTTCTCCCTTTGCCACCTTGCTTGTGACTGAAGCTACAATGCTTTTTTTTTATTACTTTAGGTAGCTCCTAAAGTAAGATCCTCTGAACCAATTTGTAACATATGAACATCAACTTATTTGATGCAAGGCACTCCTTCTATTACTTAAATATCCTTTGATAGGGGTATCGCCCTTAATTTACCTCTTATATACTCATGAGCATCCTTAGGTAATGCTTTTGTGAAGATATCAATAATTTTCTCCTTTGTGTTAACATATTCCATCTTCACCTCTTTGTCTTTAACTAATTCTCTCAAGTAATGATACTTGATTGTAATGTACTTAATCTTCATGTCCATCACTAGATTCTTTGATATATTGATAGCACTTGTATTATCCCAATACAGTAGCACTAGGTCTATGATCTCTTCCTTCATTCCTTTGAGTAGCTGCTTGATCCACACAATGTTTGCATCATTTTCAGCAGTAGATTGTGAGGTGTAGTTTTGTTTCTTACTAATCCATATAACTAGTCTCTTGCCTAAGAAAAATGCTCCTCCACTGATGCTCTTTCTATCATCAATGTTTCCAGTCTAGTGAACATCAATGTAGGCTCTCAATTAAAAATTTTCATTCTAATTGTAGTATAGACCAAACTCTTGTATTCCTTTTAGATATCTCATTATTCTCTTCACAACCATTATGTGATTCTCCCTAGCATTAGCAAATGATATTGCAACTATTCTTATAGATAATGCAATGTTAGTTGTACAATGTACTACATATTATAATTTTCTAATCATAGACCTGTACAATGTTTGATTTACCTCAGCTGAATCATCATTCTTTGACAACTTGTGTCTTGTCCCCATAGGTGTACTTACTAGTGTGGAATCCTCCAATCCAAAGGTCTTTAATATTACTTTGACATACTTTGACTGAGTGATGTATATACAATACTTCATCTGATATACTTGCAAACCTACAAAAAAATTGATCTCTACAAACATAGACATTTCAAATTCTTTCTTCATCTAATTTGCAAAATCCTTAAATAAAGCATTTTGACCTCCAAATATGATAACATCAATAAAATTTTAGATAATATAATACCTTTTCCTTTCTCTATCTTTTTGTATAGATTACTATAATCATCAGTACTTTCAAGTCTAATCTTCACAAGATAATTATGAAGTCTCTCATACCATGCTCTTGGTGCTTGTTTCAAATCATATAGAGCTTTGTGTAGTCTACATACCATGTTCTTATTGTTAGTATCCAAAAAACCTTCTGGCTATTATATGTACTTTCCCTTCTTTAATATGTCATTCAAAAATGCAGATTTAACATCCATCTAATAGACATTATAGCCTTTGTATGCAACATAAGCAAGTAGAGTTCTTACTCCTTCCAATCTTGCAACACAAGAAAATGTCTCTCCATAGTCAATTCCTTCTTCTTGTGCATATCCCTTGCAAACTAATCTTGCTTTGTTCCTTGTGACTTAACCATTTTCATCTAGCTTATTTCTAAATGCCGGTTTGGTGTCAATCACATTTTTGTCTTTTGGTCTAAGAACTAGACTCCATGTATTGTTCTTTTTTATTTGTTCAATCTCTTCTTCCATGGCTTTATTCTAGTCCACATCTTTTAATGCATCTTTTACTGAGTTGGGCTCCTTCATGCTCAAAAAACATGATTCAATTCTCAATTTGTTTCTTGTCATTGACTTAGCATCTTTATCCCTAATGAATTTGAGTAGTAAGATGATGTCTTTTGACGTATTTGGACAATTTTGGCTCAGCTCTTTTTTTTTCATTTTGTCTTGTAGCTTCAAAATCACTATGTACATCTCTGTCAGGTATTTTAGCATATCTGTCATATACACTAACTTTTGAATTAGAATGTGCACCCACTTCATTCTGTAACTCAATATTTGAATGTAGCTTTATTCCTGAATGCAACTCAACATTCACAAGATGTGACTCAACAGTCACTGAAACTTGTTGTTGGTTTGTAGCTTGATTTACAACATCTTTCAATAGGTATACCTTCATAAAAGTGTACAAATGATTTGTATTCTTCTAGTTCTTTCATAGGTTCAGCCTCATTTACTTGTATGTATTCATCAAAATTCACATTTGCACTTTCCACAACTCTATTAGTGTTAGTATTCAAACACTTATAAGAATTACTTCTTGTGAAATATCTAAGGAATATACCTTCTTCACTTTTTTATCAAGTCTACCATTCCTAAAATCTTTAATAATGTAACATTTGCTTCCAACTACCTTAAAATATTTTACATTGGGTGAGTGTCCATACCATAGTTCAAATGGTCTTAAATGAGTACTTTTCTTGACTTGCACATGGTTCAAGGTATAAACAATTGTTCTTACAACTTCTCTCCAATATTTCAAAGAAAATTTCTTTTCCATCATGAGTGTTCTAGAATAGTCCATTATAGACCTAATTCTTCTTTCAACAATCCCATTTTGTGGAGGGGTTCTAGGGAAAATGTTTGTCTTTTGATTCCTCTGTCATTATAGAACATCTCAAACTCATTTGATGTGATTTCTCCTCCTCTATCTAATTTTAAAAAATTTAGACTCTTACCTACTTCTTTCTCAACTCATGCTAAGTACCACTTAAACATTTGAAAAGCATCATATCTCTATTTTAGAAGTATGACTATCATCATTATAGAATAATCATCAACAAATAACATAATGCACTTATCTTCTTTGTAGTTTTGCACATCAATTGGTCCACACAAGTTAGTATGAACAATCTCCAGTATTTCGTTAGAGGTATAAGCTTTACTCTTAAAGCTTGACTTTATCATTTTGCCTAACTGACATTGTATTGTTAGATTTCTTCAACTTAGGAAAACCACTAACTTTCTTCATGTTACTTTTATAACCAAGGTATCAAAGTTAAAATTACATAACCTCTTGTGCCATAGCCACACATCATCAAATCTTACAACAAGACAAGTAGCATCCTCTATATCAAGATAGAATAGATTACTCCTAGTTTGATCACCCTTTCCAATAAATTTTCCATTAGTATCATATATCTTAGCAATCTTGTTTTCAAAATCAACCTTACATACTAAATTATTCAATTATGTCACACTTAAAAGATCATAGTTTAATCCTTCAACATAGTAAGCATTGTCACATAGAATCTTATCTGTGAGCTTGATAAAACCTTTTCCTTTTATCAAACATGGTGTATCATTACCAAATCTTACACTATTTCCTTCATAACAATTTAAGGTAATAAAATTACTTTTTTTCTCCAGTCATATGATGTGAGCATCCACTATTAATGATCCATCTATCATTTTTTTGACACAAGTCACAAGTGCAGTTGCCTCATCTTCATTAGACTCATCCTTCATTGCAACGTACACCACTTCATCATCATGTTCATCATAATCATCCTCTCTTTCCTCTTCAACAATGTACCACGACTTCTTGCCTATATCTTTGTAATATTTGCTGTCATCTTCTCTTCTATTTCTATACTTATCACCACCTTTGTAGTTTTTCATCTATGTACATCTTACAATAATATGACCAACCTCATTGCAATTGAAACAAATGATAGGTAACTTACCTTTAAACTTTCCTTTACCTCTTTGGAATCTTCTTGTCAATAGTGCTTCTAGTTGTTCAACATCTTCCTCATTTGTATCACTATCACTACACACATATTTTACCTTTCTCTTTGTTTTTTGCTTCACTTCATCAAAATTTTACAATAATAGCTTAGCTTTGAAGGTATATTCAAGACTCTGAGGTTTGTAATTGTCATAGTTAGATAGCTCAAAAGTAGTGAGTCTACCTACCAAACCTTCAAGGGTTAGATCATTTCCAAGAATACATTCCAATTCTTGAATTATAGAAAATCTAATAACATAAATAGGCAATAGTGTTCTCAAAACTTTTCTTAGCACAATACCATCATCTATCGGACCAGTACCTCCTTTTATTACACTGACAACTTCTCTTATCCTAATAACATATTGAGCAATATTCTCACCTTGTTCCATTCTCATATCATCAAATTTACCTATGAAACTCTTAGATTTGGCTCTTTGAACATTTTTGTCTCCTCCATAGATATTGTGTAGGGAATCCCAAATTTTCTTTGCAATGTCACAACATTTGATATCATCAAATTTGGCATAGCTTAGAGCAGAGGCAATCTCCAAAATTGCATGATTGTGTTCTTTCTTCTTCTTCATATCTTCAGTATTTAAGGCTCTAGATGAATCAACATGCTCCACTGAAATGGTAGATTTCACATCATCTCCAAGTCCTCCAAGGTTTAGCTTCATCAAACTTTTCCATGCAAGAAAGTTATCTCTATTAAGCTTGGGTACATCTCTTTTTGACATCTTGATCTTTGTGCTTCTGGTACCTTCGAACTAGTCCTCTTAAGAAGGTAAGCTTTGATACCAATTGTTGGAATTCTTTAGAATAACTAAGAGGGGGGGTGAATTAGTTATCCAAGGTCTAGATGTATAAATAAAAATTTTCATAGCTTAATGAACCCATAAAACATTTGTACTCATGCATGCATCCATAAGATTATGCAATCAATTAAAACTTGTAGGTTATGTAGTCAAATCAACTTGCAAAAATGTAAAGCATAAAATATAATAGATTCATCAACATAATTGACACAATGATTTATGTAGAAATCCAATTTGGGAAAAACCACCTGTAACACACTACTCTTTTCACTCTTTTGAAGTGATGCCCTGCGGAAGGCCAACCCTACTAAAAGTTACGATACACACTATTAAATGTGACCCTGTTAAAGGATTTCAATCACCCTTTTAGGAGTGAGCCTTGTTAGAGGACTTTATGCCATTTACTTGGAATACCACCTAGTTTAAGCATTTACAAATAACTATTACGTCAACTTTAATCCAAAGGATTTACCCTAGACTCATATAATTTTTAGAGAGTAACAACAGAGATTTGATTTGATACAACTTACAAATTCTCTTTTAGATTATAGATCTTTGTTTAGTCCTCCATTCTACTTGGCCTTCGTACTTTATAGCTCTAATAGCTTTTTCACCCTTCAAGCATTAATCTCCTTAAGCCTTTTTTCTTAACATGCCAATGTAGACTCTTCTTAGGTCACTTGATGAAGAAAAACCCTTTTGACTCCTTGTCTTCCTTATGTTCTCGCACATGAAAACTTTACTTCATGACTAGACATTCTTATAAATAGGAAATTAAGATATTTTTCTGCTCATTCTCCATCATCCAATTTAGGGTTTAGATGGATTAGGTAGGATTCAATGTATCTACCACATATCTTGTATGACTTCTAGAAAATTCTCCTAGAATCCACTTTGAATTCACCTAAAACAATTTACCTCAAATTCTTTGTCATCAACTCATCGACCTTATCTTTCTCCTAGTTCACAAGAACCAAGAGAATAAACTTGTTGGCTTAGATTCAGTGAATCTTCAATCTTTCAAATAATGCAATAGCTCAACATTATCAACCTTCTAAAGCTCAGTACATACTACATTGCTTAGCATACACTATGAAATTACTCAGTACCTACTAAAGTTTAGTAGTGCTTGGCATCAACTAAACTTTACTTGACATCAATTGTCTTGCTTGGCATCCACTAGAATTTTCTTTTACTCAGCTCTAATTGATGTTCTTCTTAGGTTGCACAAACTTTTCTCTACACCTACTATCCACTTAGTCAAGCTTGGTAGACAAATGTTTTTAAACTTGTTCTTCTAACCTTTCTTAGAGTAGCCAACATTTGTAAACTTAAGTAGATTATCAATACATCTTGTCATCACTGTCTTAACTATTATTTGTACTTCATAACATAATCATAACTCAACCTTTCCTCTACCTGCTATTATTACCTCTTATTGATCAAATCCTCTTCATCAATCAACTCAGCAATATTACTTGACTCTTATAAGAAATTATCTTATCAACAAATCGTAGGTTTGACATCAATGACAAAACAATGATTGAGACACATAGTTTTCTTTAACAATCTTGCTCAAAAATCTCCCTCTTTGATTAGCTTCTTCAATACATTCTCAACAATATCAACTTCAATACAAGGGTTATATGTGCACATTTGATCTTCTGGTGATATCATCTCTATCTCATTTATCTTATTCCTTAGATTAAACTTTAATTTTACTTTGATTGTTTGTTCAATTGGTTGAGTGCAGTAAGTTATTTCAATATTGGTTAAATAGTAATTTTGTATTAATTGCTCAATTTCTATTGCTATCTTATTGGGCTAATTGAATTCCTAGGAGTCAAGGGACACTGAACCTATGCTAAGTTTTTTTGAGATGTTGGAGATGTATAAGAAATTAAATTGATTGAATAAAGAAGGTATGTTAGTTTGGGCTTCACTTGGTTTTGAGTTCACAGTTTAATATTCTCTACTTAACGAGGCCAACCATGTGAAGGTGGAGGCTCATCTGGCCTCAACTCCCCTCTCCCTAACATCAATTTAAATATCTCATTAACATCTAATTGCATACTTAATCAATTCATTCATTCATCCCTTTATGATCTATAATATTCAATCGAGACAATCATCTAAAATTTATTAATATGATATATAATTTATTAATACTAAACACTAATCAAGAATTAATCAACACATAAAAATATTCATTAACATCACATAGAATTCAATATTAATATGCAAAATTCATAGATAATTTCTTAAACCAATATTCTTTCATTATTCAACAAAGTTTATCAAAGAGAATTTTGAACAAATAATTTCCTATTTTATTTTTCTTAGATTTCTTAAGGAAAAGGTTGATAGGAGCATCAATATCATCCTCATTCTTCCCCTCTTGTGGTTGTAATGTCAAATTATGATGCTTCCTCCTTCTTTGAGGAGCATGAGGCTACTATGCTAAAGGGGGGTCTCCTGTAATAATAAATAAATGAGTTAAATGCACTTTTTTTTTTAGAGTTACAAGTATTTCATTAACCAGTAGAACATAATATGCATTTCCTTTTACCTTAAATTTCCACATCATGTGCAATAACATTTTGATCAACCGCCATCTTAACATGTTGAACAATTCGAACATGCTCCACTCATTCACCATGATGTTCAACATACTCTATAATATTCAAAAAAAGGTTACACATATAACCAATTGCAATTGAAGATGTTTATTTCTATTAATAATTATGTAGTTTATTTCCAATAGAAATTTAATACCTCCACCATTGTGATGCACATCATGGCCTTTGTCACATGCAAGGTTCTTTGATAGGATTTGAAGGCTGTAGTGAAATGTCATGGACATAATTATCATTATTTGATACATAAAATAGAAATAGTCAATTTATGTTAGAAATTAAGACCAAACATGAAATTTATCAACTATTCAATTTGATTTACCTTTTATTTTAGAAAGTTACCTATGTATCATCTGGTGCACTAGATTCTTGGGTATGACTTTCAAATTCTTGGTGTAGGCATGCAACCACAACTTTATAGCCTTCCTTCAAGGAATTTTTTTGTCTTCATATGTGTGCTCTACATTGAATTCTATGCTCTATCTTTGTTTCTTAATATATCAGTTTTTCATGTATGATTTGATTAAAAAAAATAGTTTGTAACATTATATATTAAAAAAATTATATGAAAAACCATTTCTTTTACTTACAAGTCAAGAGTGAAGTTTCATATTGCTACTAGAGCCAAGTTTGTGTTGGGTAACCTTTTGTACTCTTGCTTCTATAGCTTTTGATGTGTCGTGTAGTCTATGAAAAGCTAAAAACATATTAGACTATATATTTACAAAAATCAATAAGTAGTGTGTGATTATATTCTACTTAATAATATCATGACATACCTTCTTTTTCCCTCTTCTAGTTCAATTCCTTTACCCTGTAGCCTTTTCTCTTTTGCATCTCTTACAAGTTCATTTCATTCCATCAGTGGAATCATAGGAGGACACTCATACTTTGGGTTAACCTTTGTATATTGCTCCCTCATAGTCTTTATATGTTTGGATTCTCTTTAAGAAGTAGGACATTGTCAAAAATATAATTTTCAAAGAGGTCCTCAAAATATGTAATGAGCTGAATTTTTAATTCGAGATCTTGTTCATTCCACTATTATTGAAAACATAAAATTGTTAGATCAATAAATTTAATATAGTAAAATAAGTGGAAGAACAGAAAAACATTGTACCAATGATATGAAGCTACATACCTTTTATGTATGGTGGGCCTAAGTAGCTTCAATGCCATTTCAAAAAGAGTATCATAAAAAACATAATTTCCTACAAAAACATCATCAAATTATTAGTCTAAAATGATTCATGTATAAGTAAACTGAAATTAAAATGTAAATAATAATGATTTTAAAGCACCTAGAAGATTTGGTACTTTTAACAAAAACATAGTTTTCTTGTGAACAACAACAATGATAGCTTCACGCAAAATCATAATTGACTATATTTCCTAGGAAGTTAACAATGGACTTAGTATTAACTTTTGGAATGATTCCTAGAATGGTCAAATTCCCTTATCTAAAAGTGGGATTTCTTTGAATATTATTCATGTTGTGAAAATCCATTGGGGGACCTAGTTGAATCAATATGTGGAATATGTTTCTGAATTCTCAAATAAAATAGTTTGGAAAGACCCAAATAAGTTGCCTCTTTCATTTCATGAAATTAACCAATTTCAAAATGTTCTAAATTCAAGATCAGTCTACTTTTCTAATGCCCAAGATTGGATTTTTTGGGCTCTAGCTAAGGATGGTAAATATTCAGTGCAAGAGGGATACAAAATTCTACAACATAATGATTTAAATAAACCTATGTCTAGAGCTTTTTCATTTTGTTGGAATTTGATAATTCTACCTAAAGCAGGTTGCTTTGCATGGCTGGCATTAAAACACAAGATTTTAACTAGTGATAGACTGAATAGACTACAAATTGCTAAGACATTTAAATGTGTTCTTTGTAAGGAACAAGACAAAACTATGGATCATTTTTTTGTTTCTTGTTCATTTTCTTATCAATGTTGGTGCTTTATTTTGAGAAAGCTTAAGTATTCTACTCCCTTGCCTAACAATCTCTGGGATCTTTTTCAAGCCTGGCCAATCATTTATAAAAAATTATTGTTTGCAAACCTATGGAAATGTGTTCCTGCCTTGGTAGTTTGGGCTATTTGGTGGGAAATAAATAAACATATCTTTAGAAAGGAATCCCTTCCTTAAGATATTGTCTTATATGGTATTGAAAGGTCTATATTGGAAGTGACTAATTCCAGTTTGAAAAGGACTAAATTTAATCTGATTGTGACTCATTGGGATTCATAGCTTGTCCAAGAATGGAAACTTTTATTTATACCTAATGGGTGGAAGATTAGTCCATCACTAGCTCATATCTTACTTAAAAAGAACAATTGGAGACCTCCATCTTCTTGTTTTTGGAAGCAGAATTTTGATGGTGCTTCTAGAGGTAATCCTGATCCTTCGGGTCTTGGGGTTTGTATTTGAAATTCCTTTGGTAAGGTTGTAGAAATAAGTGTATCTCCCCTCTACCTATTGACAAAAACAATATTGTTGAGGACCATGCTTTGTTGACTGGGCTCTTATTAGCTAAACAAGGCTATTTTACTAAGCTTCATATTGAAGGGGATTCTTTAGTTATCATTGATGCTTGTATTCATAGATGCATTATTTCCTGGTAACTAAAGTATGTTCTCAATCAAATCTGGAGACTCCTTGATGAATGTGTGCAAGTTTGCCTCTCGCATACATATCATGAAGGGAATAAAGTTGCAGATTTTTTATCAAATTTGGGATGTGATGGGATTAATGTTTCCACTTTTCATTCTCTACCTTTTATTGAGCAACATAAGGTCTTAAAAAAATTTATTCATGGTGAGATGGTAGCAGATGATAGTAGTATTGTTTGAGATGAGCAAGTTTCTTAAGATGCCAAGTAATTTTGTTTCATGTGCCAAGCTATGCATCATCCTTCAGGAGCTGAGCTCCTTAGTAATTTTCATTGTGAGCCGAGCTCAGTCAATTTTTTAACTTTTGAGCTCTTCATTCTATAGGTATCGAGTTATTCTACAGTACTGAGTGTATAGGATCTTTTTAGGTGTCGCGTTGGCATTCTGATAACTGGTGTCAAGTTTTGTTTGAGATGAGAAAGTTATCTAAAGAAGCCAAGTAATTTTGTTTCATGTGTCGAGCTATGCATCATCCTTTAGGTGCCGAGCTCCTTAGTATTTTTCATTGTGAGCTGAGTTTGGTCAAATTTTTTGATGCCGAGTTCTTCACACCACAAGTGCTGAGTTATTCTGCAGTGCTGAGAATACAGGATCTTTCAAGTGCCAAGTTGGCATACTGATAACTGATGCTGAGTTCTTTAGGCTTCAAGTGCTGAATTCTTCAGTAGCGCTGAGTATTTAGGATCCTTTCAGGGATTGAGTTGGCATAAAAGTAATTAGTGCCGAGTTACTAAGTCTTTATTCAAATGTCGAGTCTTTGAGTGTCTCTAATGCTGAGTTATGCTTATCAGATGCCGAGTTACCCTATTTATAAGTTTGTGCCATATGCAAATGAATTTAATGTCGCATGCTTTTATTCAGAGCATTTACACCAATATGACTTTCAAAGTACTTTTTGCAGGATCCAAAACTTTTATTATCTGATGATATTCAATTTTGAAGTCATGTTGATTGATTGCTTCATGTGAACAAATTCGAATATTTAAGGAGTAATGTTTGTAGTACTATTTATAGGCAAGATTAGGATGTCACTGGAGAGATTAAATGACAAGTTGCAATTTGATTATTTAGTAAGACTCTTTGAATCATCTTCAAAAATATTTGTAAAGGATTAATTAGGCAAATACAGTTTGTAAGCTGAGATTGTGTTGAAAAATGAATTCTGGGTGGGATACTAATTTTTTTTGCGCAACATGTCATATGCAACATCGTTTAGTTATGCCAAAAAAGAATTGGATTTGGCTACGACTGGCATTAGATGAAGTTGTGCTTCCTAGGCATATAATGGATGCGATGCTATGTCAAATGTTCACTTTGAACTCACACTCAGTCAGTTCAACCGTTCGGTGCATCATTGGTAAGGAGCTTCTCTGTCCCTCGGCACTTGTGTTTTTATATCCTTCCCAGGTCATATCTATTTTCCTTTCCAATGCCATGGACCTTCTACAATCTTCGGAGTTACTTCAAGGATTGGCTCGTTAGGTAATTCTACCACATTTCTTACTGGATTATAAGTTGGAGATGGTCATGCAGAAATATGATTTATGGAATAGTATGGCTTTGGTTGGTGGTCTATTTTCATATTTTCAAATTCTGCAAAAGCATGAATTTTATATTGTTTTTGAGGCAATGAAGAAAACCATAGATAACAACAATATCAATTATTTGAAACAATCTTTGTCCTCTAATCCATGGTTATTGGGTGAGCGGGTGGTGGAAAGAATCCTGTTAGTTGGAATGGCCATGATTTACTTGCTATCGGATCATAATGCTTCATCCCCCACTCAGCTAAATGCATTGGCAGTAACTCCACAACCACTGGAACAAAATCTTTGGGATTCTATCAATGTGCCAAATTCTGATTTAGATTGGCTAGTTCATAGTTCAATTTCATGATTTGGCTATAGAATTCCCTTTGTTGGTCTCTGGCGCCTCTGTTCGTGTTCTTACAGATTGGGCAGAATTGCGAAGCATTGTTTTAAGGGTTCATCTCGGAATTACCCTTCTTTCAATTGGGGGTATCTCTTATGTTGCTGCTCTAAATCTATTTGCTGCCAAACTTTTTGTATCTATATTATGCAGAAGTTTAGAGTGGGTTATCTTCAGATGGGTGATAACCCTTTGTAATTTTTTACTACAATATACATACATGTAAACTTTAGGGATGATGTTGGGTTTTCTTCACTGATTCTTTCCCAGTTGACCTTGTTGAATTAGATTAATAAATATTATAGTGGCTTGACACTTTTGCTTTAAAAAAAAAAAAAAAAAACAACAATGACTCCACAAAAGAACTAATACTAGTAACACAAGATGATCCAGGAAATGGTTCAACTTTTTTAGTAGTGGTCCTTATTCTTGTATCAACTGTAGGTGTATTTATTAGTGCAAAAAATAGGTCCATGAGTATAAAATGCACTCAACAATTTTTTTTTAAACTCATGATTAGCACATAACAAAATATAGCAAAAATAAGGTTTTACTAGTTGTACTTGGTACATATGAAGATGTTGACAAGCTCCTTGTTGTCGATATTATAGTTAACAATATTAGAGTTGTGATTAAGGAGGCATCTGTACTTCATCACGAGGTAAATAGTACATTGTTAGTGAAGACATTTGCAATGGATAAAGATCAAATGGGGTACTAGAAGCATCCCAAATATAAAATTGAATCAATAATAAATGCAAAGGTTAAATGAATGGTTAAAGGTTTAAGGATTATTTACATGAAAGTTTTGTGCCACTACAACCCTCACCATGTTTACCATGTTTCAAAGGTGTCAAAACTTCCTGTAAGAAGAAAACATTATATTTTAGATCATGATCCATAAGATAATATAAAATATAAACATCTATTGAAGTTTTATTATTGCTTAAGATTAATTACTGCTTACCTTCATACAATTGACTCTACATATCAATTCATCTTTGAGAACCTTTGTCTCCTTAATTTCTTTTGTTCCATGACAAGGGTAAGAATTTTATTATTATCTTTATTTATAATCTTAGTAGCCATGAAGCTGGGGTCATTGCTACATGCAATGTCATCTAAAAATGATGCCTCAATTTCTGATCACATTTGATCTTCTATCATTTTTTCTTTTCCCTACCAATAAGTATCAAGTTGTGACACTAATATCAATAAAATTCTATCAAAATAACTCCAATTTCATAAAGAAAATAACATAATAATATGACATTTGTTTCTATATAATTTGTACAATTACACTAATTAAGGTTTATGTTTGTTGAAGGTGTGTGAGGAACATCCTCGGTAGTGCCTTCTAGTGGATCCATGATGCCCTATGATTTTTTTTTTTTTAATTCTTAGAAATCAATAGTTAAATTAAAGTAATAGACTTACCCAAAAAAATTATTAATAAAACAATAGATTGTATATTGGAGTCAATATTAATTGGAGGCAATTGGTTTAAAATGTGTTATAATTACCAGTCCCATGATAGTGAATTTTTTTTTATATCAAAATGATTCACATTGTAATCAATAAGAAACTCTTCCCTTGCACTTATTAATTTTATCATACATATAAAAACATGATTTCCCTTGCATGTCTCAAATATATAATTCAACTGCTTATTAGTTGACATAGGTCGAGAACTATTTATAAAACCTACAATATTCCTTGTTGCCTTTTGTCTTCCATCAATATTCATAACAAGCCTTTTACTTTGATCATTATCTTGGCATTGCATAATTTTTTTGGCAATGCATACTTATGCATACTTTTTTATATATTGCACAATCCAAATCCATTTATTGTAATTGTAACAAAGTCCTAAGTACTCCATCAATTGAACAAATTTATTATAACTAGCCTTTATGCCATCCATAGAAAATAATCCCAAACCATGTAATGAAGATGCAACTATGTCATATATCCTTTCAGTCATAGAAAAAATAGTGTTGAGTAGAGGTAGTTCCTTGGGTACCCATTCTTTTTGAATATGTTTGTACCTAAAGGGAACCTTCTTGTCCCCTTGGGTCTCATTATCATATGAACATGATCCCCCCTCAGCAAGGAAAAATTGCATTCCTTTATTGAATTTTCTCCTAATTTTTTGACCTCTAATTGATCTCCCTATTTTAGACCTACTAGATGTCTCACTTTTGTCTTCCATTCCTTCATTTTCCTCACTTGAGGAAGAAAGATCAAACAAATACCTATTTTGTGATACCTCTAACTCATCAAATGAGACACATTGTAGGACTAAAATTGATGGGGATGGTAAAGAATCTACCACAAATAATAAATTGTATCTATAGGGTCTATTGATTTATACCTATTGATCCATGTCACTGTGCATGATTGTGGTCAAAGGCATTAAATCTCCTACATATTTAAATCATTTATCTTAAGTTAGCCAAAAGTTACATGATATGTATGCTACAAATTACATAGAAGACAAAAATTACATGATGCATTCAACTAAATCATTGTATGTTTTCTAATTCCTTACCTCTACTTTATGTGTGCTACCTATGCAAAATCTTTGTATATACTCCATGACATTAGAGTTCAACACATAATGACTTAATTATAAAAACATACAAGTCCTACAAATTTCTATGAATAAATCAATACCTATACATGACATTGATCATACCTCGACATATATTTCATTAATCATCGTCTTCATCAATGTCATCATTATAAATATCATCATCATCATTACCAGCATCATCATACTTGTCCCCTTAATTATCATTGTCATTGTCATTATCATTACAAACAACACCACCACCATGTTCATCATCATCATCATCTTCATCACCATTATCATGATCATCATCATTATGACCATAATTGCCTTGATTATCACCATCTTCATCAACATGATCGTGATCATCATTATCATCACCATCATCATTAGCAACACCATTTAAATCATCATCATTGTGTAACAGTCATTCATGATAATCATTTACTTAATCTTTTGATTCTTTAGTATCTTCTTCTTCCATCACATTATAGTTTATCAACCTTCCTCTTGGATCATGTCTAATGATAAATGACCAACTTCAACCTGGTTCATGTGGAATGCCAAAGTAAAACATTGGCTCACATTATCTTGGAAGAGCATATGACTCATCTCCAACTAGCTTAAATGACCTTGTATTAATCATTATTAATCCACTATCATTTTCAATAATAGTTTTATTATGATCATTTTGATTTAGCCATAGCCTATACCATTTTATGAAAAATAGAACTAATTTGAATGAGTTAAAGTCACACTCAAGTATATCATCCAAAATGCCACAATATCTATTTTCAAATTGTTGAAGATGTATGTCATTTCTAGATGAAATATTAGTGACTTCAAAGATTGCACTTATCCTAGAATCACAAGTTTTCTTCATTTTGTCTAGCATTTTTATGTTAAATTTATAGCCATGGTAGTACATAGCTTTATGGTGTTTGATCTGTGGTGATTAAAATATGTCAAGATTATTTTCATCAATCCATGTGTTGGTATTAAACTTATGGGTCATGATTACTAATCTTATATGTACCTTTTACCTCTTAAATCACATGCTAGATCAAGTACCATTGGCATAATATTGGGATCTCCATTATGATAAGCTTCTTTAACCAATGATGCAAAACCATCCTATGCTAATGGGAGACCATTTTTTTGAGATTTTTGAATCCATACCATCATCCAATCAAGATTATTTGCAATACACAACTATAGTGTATCTCACTTATGACCAACTATAAAGAAAACAAATAGACCAATTAGAAAAAAATTATATTTAAGATTAATAAGAATTAATAAACTGCAATAACATCTTATAATTATCTCTCATTTTCTTCAATCTACCTTTCTCCATCAAGTACTCCCCTTTGAAATTGTTAATAGAGTTGGGATCCCAAATGAGATCTACATGGATATTTGCTACAAACTTGGGAAGATATTCACAAATGTACACCATGGTTTGGTAAACCATATATCCCTCCACCATAGAACCCTTAGGACATGCTCTTTGTTGAACCAAGCCATTCATAAATTTTGAGTGCCTTCTAACCATCCACATTGATCTAGTTTGTAGAGGCCCACACAATTCAATCTCCTCAACTTGATGTATGAGGTAGTGTTGTTGAGCATTGAAAAAAGTTGAAGGTAGACACTTTTGCATTTCACATATAAGTTGGGAAATTTTTATTTTGCAATATTTTATATCATTTCTATCAATTTTTTTAGATGATAACCACCTAAAAGAGATCCATCATGCAAGAACATATAAAAGAGATTTTAGAAGAAAATATATAATAAATTACATAAAAAGTAAAACAAGTCATTAATATAATATATGTACAACAAATCTAAGAAATAAAACTTCTAACCTCATATATTTTCCAAGATCATATATAGCTTGTTTAACATTGTTGTCAAACTAGTGTGGGAGGGATAGAGTGGGATGTACTATAATAATTAAAAAATTATCATTTCAATATATTATAAAATAATGCAATAAAAAGAACATGTAATTTTACAAATATATTGTAAATAGACAATATGACTTACCTTGACAAAGGTATGTTAGTCATGTGTTTTCAACTATGGCCCAAATCACCTTTCTTTGATACATGATTGCTTATATTTAAAAAAAATCATGTGGGAATTTTTTTTTTAATGACTCCTTTTAATGCATCACTTTGCTGCTCTATTAATAGCCAAGGAAGGGAGCTCATATTTATGCAATCTCCATTGCCATTTTCATTCAATGAAAATTTTTAGTGCATGATTGGATTCATAAATGCCATTACAAATTTTGAAAATTATTTCTTTGTTATGCTTTCTATCGAATATTTTCTATAGGGTCTCTGTTACATTCTTTCCAATATGCATAGCATCAAACCAATGCACAATTGAGAGATACTTGTAATATGAAACCTACTAAATTGAGTAGCATAAATTTTTAATCCTCTAGGAAGTTGGTCATTGATGCATTGATGACCTTCACAAGCATCAATTACATCATTACTAAATGAAAGATAATATCAAAATATAAATTTCAAACAAAAAAATTAGACATAATGACAATACCTCAATGATTTAGTCTATTGTATTCCAACTTTCATAGATGAGATGTCATTATTTGTGGCCTTGATATTGGCTCTTCTTTCCCATTAAAAAGACATTTTTTGGTAATTCGATACTTATGATTATTGTATAGAAAGTGCCTAAACTCATCGAATCCCTACTTTCAAAAAAAATTTGAATGACAAGATCTCATCTTCAGAACACAAACTGGACATGCAAATTTTCACTTTTTTTGAAGATCATGTACAATTATCATACACAACTTAAACATACAGCAATAATATTTAATCACTATAATAGACCAAAAATATGTGACCTTAACAATAAAACATACCATAAAAATGAGTTAGCCAAGGGGCATCATATAGTGACCCCATTCCAAAACTTCAACAACTTGTCAATAAGGGTCTCAATATACACATTCATATCTTTAACTTGGTACTTACCTAGTTAAATAAACACAAAAATTACATATTATTATGACTATTTTGACATGATGTTTATAAATTAATTTAGATAAATATTAAATGAAAAATAATTGGTGCAATCATTGAAAGCATTATGTGCTCCATCTTTATGGACATCTAAGGAGGAATGTTGTTATTAATGAAAAAAATGCCGCATTGAGTAAATAGATCTCATGTCTTCAAATGGATCAACATCATCTGATACCAATGAAAGCTTTAGATTATGAGGTTCTTCTTTAAATATTAGACACCTAGCTTCTATGTCTTTAAATGCAAAACTGTCTACAAGCATTCACATAATGTCATCCTGAATTCTATTGCATGCATGGTAATCCATAAATTGTGCCAAGTTAGTGCACCTAAATAATCGTTCATGACATGGAATAATCAAAATGTACTAAATAACCTTGTGAGGGACTTTTTTTGTTACTTGATCTAACCAATATCTACTAGTATGAAAATAAGGGCATTATGTTACAAATTCATGTTATTTATGATATAGAATGTGATGATTGGGACATGCATGTATTGTCTGATACTTCATTCAAATTTGATTCATAATAGAAGATAATTCTTGTTACGAATAAGGCATAATGTTTGATGGTGGTAACAATAACTCACTTATAAACCTATTACAAAAAATATGATTTGTTATTATAATGAATAGTAATGGTATGCCAACATTGAAGATGAAAAAAATGGCATAGCTTAGCATACGTGACATTACCACATTGGATAAACAATTTATAACCTTCAAGTTCACCAAAAAAACTATAACAGAGGGAAGAGTTATTTGGGAGCCTTGGTATAGGGGCTCATATTCCTTCTCAATTATAGGTATATGAAGACCATCTTCATCATCATTATCAGACACACTAGTACCATCGCCATAATCATCTTGACCAACTACACCAATACCATCTTCTAGTACATTATTAGCTATGTCAATACCATCATCTTCAATTGTGTTCTCTGCCATAGGATCATCTTCTTCCATGGGAGTTTTATCCCTGGCTTAGATATTTACACCTCCATGCTCCTCTAGTTGGAAATCCACATTGACTAATTGAAAAAAAATCATACCCTCTTAAACGTGACCATATTGCCTACAATGAATCTAGGATGTTGTGATTAGAATTATTCATGATTATTTAAGTCCTTAAACTTTTTACAAGGACAATTACATTTATCAAATTTCTTTGGAAGTGAGACCACAATCTAGCAATTATCTCATTCTTTTATTTTGGGTTCATATTGGGAGGCATGGTGTTTCTTTATGCTAAAATATTTGAGCTATCAATATACAAAATGCAAGCATACAAGTATTATTAGTATCTTGTATATAATAAAAAATAATAAAATATTATAGGATTATACAAGATTTATATATATACACACAAATTATGCTCAGAAGATTAGGCTAACCAACTTGCACATTCCTTCCCAAATCATCTTCATTTCCCATTTATTTCTAAAATTGTCTTTTCCACAATTTCCAAAGCTTACACATTTTCACATATAGTTTTATAAAACTCCTTATAGTTATCTTTTCTAGTCCTTTTTCATACCCCATTGATCAAACATGTGACTGCATGTATTCCTTAGAATGACTACTCTACCATATAGTGGATAGTTTTGATCTTCTAAGCACATGGAATCCCCTAGAATCATTTACTCCCACACATTAACCTAGGGATTTATCTAGAAATGAATACTCGGAACAATTTTCTAACATTTTCATTTACACTTAAAACCTACCATCTCAACCCACACCTAGCTTCTTTGCTTTCACTCTATCGGTCCACACTTGGCTGCTCTACTTTCACTTTATGGGCCTCTCACTCTAAAGGTGTAAAATGCTATGTTAGGCCATAGATGGATTAAAATGTAATGTTAAAATGAACATTGTAAGCCTTTGGACCTATTTGAGGTGACAAGTAGGCATGTAGTAGCATAAAATGTAAAAAATTTAAAATGTTGTAAAATATTGCGAAGTTGTAAAAAATGTTGCTGACAACATTTTCTTGCAAAATGATAATTTTGGAGTGTTAAGGGTCATCAATCTTGTATTCTTGGATAGGAGTATTTAAGAAGTTGAAAAGTTATTTTATATGGTATATATTATGCAATACATTGTAATGAAGAGGGGTAGAAGGATATGGTGTGGTTTTTCAATAAGTTAATTAGTTTTTGGTTATGGTGAAATTAGTCTAGGTACTTGTATTTTACTATATATTTTTGGTAATTTCTCCCTTACCTTGTGGATGTAATGGTTATTAAGATATATATATATATATAGTGTAATGAAGTTTACAACTAATGTTAATGTTGAAGTTGTACCTAAAATCATTGGTTTATTGTCAAGATCTCATTGCTCACTAGTTAGACAAAAAACTATGTATATTTTTAAAGTGAAGTAGCCCAGTGACTATATGATCTCACTATGTTGAGTTAGGGAAGGTTTAAAGGTATTCCTTCTTTTTTGAGATTTCCCTCTCATGGACTAACACCATAACCTTAATCTTGTTAAATGATTTGGCCAAAAACCTATATGATATTTGTTGTTGAATGAAATAAGAAAAATTGTAAACTTTGGTGATAGCAAAGTTACTCTCATGATTTGCATAGCTAACCTTGATCTTAGATTCATGTGTTGATAGTAAAGGGTTTTTCAGATTGGTTAATTTGTAGAGTAGTTCTTGTGGTCATACATTTTGTATAAGGTCTTGAGAATTTAATAGTGGTGGATCCAAGTGTTAGCACTAGGTCCAATGTTTAAATTTTTTCTAAAGAATTAGTGTAGCTTCTTTCAAAGACTTTTAATAGTATCTCTAGAAATTATCACACATTGAACGAAACATACTACTAGCATATATATTTTTTTAGATAAACTTGGAGAAATTGATTATGATTAATTTATTCATGGACATGGACCTAGTTAGGGAACTAACAAAGTATTACTGCCTTCTAGACAAAATGATAAGGAAAAGGGACAAGTCCAACTTGGTGAAGATTGATAAAGTGAATTTCAAGGAAGCTTTTGGAATAAGAGTTCCACCCTATATTTATATCAATTTGGAGGAGTAAATAAGGAAATATAACCTCCACATGACTATGCTAAAGAGAAATTCTATACCTAGATACATGCCTAGACTTCATAGAATGATATCGCTCATTTCAAAAGATGTCAAACCACAATTTGAGTTAGACACTTTCAACAATCATATGAGATAAATTGTATATGGACTAGATAAAGTCCTTGCACTACAACATTTGGGTCAAATTGTGACAATGGTGTAATTTACGATGATTTTTATATTTTTTGATCAATTGTCCATGATGCTGTCACAATACCATTATTAGTGTCATAATTGTGACACTTGCATGAATATTAAAAAGCAAAAGAGAAAATATGATGTAAATCATTCCCCATTGTTTTGATTATGGTGGAGAGTTGCACACAAAAGAGGGTGGAGAGCTCTGAATGAGGGTGGAGAGTTTTGAATGTTGTCATTCTCTTGTCATTTTTGCATTTCATTGTTGTGATCTTTTCATTTCATTTCCCTATCCTTTCTCTATGATTTCATCGCTATCTATCTCTACATTTTGTTTTTGTGCCCTTGCTCCACAATTTGGTTGTCGTACCCTTCTGCTCTTTGTATTTTGTTGTCATTCCCTTCCTTTGCAATTTTTTTTATGTGCCCTTGTGATCTCCATGCCCTTGCCCTATGATTTTTTCCATACCCTAGCTCCACAATTTTCTTTAAGGGAGCTATGTAAATGTTCATTTATTTTCCTTCTAAACATACATACATACATACATACATATATGTATGTATATGTATATGTATATGTATATATGTATATTGTATATATGTATATATATAATATACATATATACATATACATGTACATATACATATATGTATATATGTATATTATATATATGTATATTATATATATACATATATACATATATATATGTATATGTATATGTATATATGTATATTATATATATGTATATATACATTATACATATATATATTATACATATATATAATATACATATATACATATACATATACATATACATATACATATACACATACATACATACATACGTGCATGCATACATGCATGCATACATACACACATACATACATACATACATATATACATATATACATATATATAAAGATCACTCAACCCATGCTAAGTGACTTACCTCAAGATCCTCGACAAAAATAATATAGACTAGGAACAATGGATAGAGGTCACAATTTTTTTTACAAAAACATATCATAGTAGATATATTTAGAAAGAAACTAACCATAACCTAGAAAATGGGTCTAGTTGCACATTAGCTGGGTTGATTACAAATTCCTATAGAACTATCATCAATTTAGGTAAAATAAAATGAAAAATCAGCTTTTACCAACTAGCAAGATCAAATATAGTTCTCCAAGGTGATAAAATTGTATATGCAAGGAATTGAAAAATAACTTGAGGGAAGATTTGAGTGTAAGGAGTTGAAGAATCAAGTTTTGCTTCCATGTAAATGCCATAATCATGAGGCTCATTCCCTTTCAAAAGCCTTTTCCACAATGACATTACCTATAAACCATGCATAGGATATTGAACTTGTTCCCAACCTTGAAATACTCTTATAAGTATTTGATACTTGAGATCATCATAGTGAGACTATGCCAATATTTGAAAAACTCTTATAACCATTCGATATTTGGATTATAAATTCTCAAAGACACTTGCAAATGATTCCAATGTCATATTACCTACCATAACACTTTCCTTGATTCTATCTAGTGGCTCCCATAATATGCTCTATGTTTTCTAGCTATTGTTTCTATCGTGTTGTCTCTTCCTGAAGCCACTCCTCCTTCTCTTTCTAAAGCTTCTCCTTCTCCTTCACTCTCATGTATTAAATTTTTATTAGAAAATTTTTGAATATCTACCTCTACCTTATCTAAAATCAACTTTACATTGTGTTGTAACTCTAGCATAGGTGTTTGAGCATTGATAGATTTCATTTTAGCATTCAAGTTTTCAAGATTGGTCAACACCCTTACTTGCAGACCTCTCATGTCAAGAAATTTCTATACTATTTCAAAACCATTTTCTTGCTTCTTAGCTAATAGTTCTTCATGTTCATTTTCTTGTAAAACATTAATTTTTTTAACAATTGTAAACTCTTAGAAAGTGCATCTTCGTTTTCATGTATGTATGTATATATAATAATGAATAATAATATTGTTTTCATGTATGTCAAAATAATAACATACATTACCATTGGATCATATAGTAATGAATTAATCAACCTACCTAATTAGAAACTAGACCAATTTAACTGGTGTTTTCAATGTCATAGTACCAACTAACATACTTTCCTAGATTCTATCTAGTGGCTACCATAATATTCTCTAAGTTGTCTAGTTGTTGTTTGTGTTGTGCAGTCTCTTTCTAAAGCCACTCCTCCTTCTCTTTCTAAAGTACCTCTTTCTCCTTCTCTCTTGTGCCTTCAATTTTGATTATCAAACTTTTGAATATCTACCTCTACCATATCTAAAATCAACATCATAGTGTGTTGTAACTCTAGCATATGTGTTTGATCATCGATACCTTTCATTTCAGCATTCAAGTTTTCAAGATTGGTCAGCACCCTCACTTGTGAAATTCTCATGTTAATCACTTTTTGTACTATTTCAAGACCATGTTCTTTCTTCTAAACTAATAGTTCTTCAGGTTCATTATCTTGTAAAACATTAATTTTGTTGAACAAATGTAAACTATTAGAAAGTGCATTATTGTTTTCATTTATGTATATATGTATGTATGGATATATATGTATGTATGTGTATATATGTATGTATGTATGTATGTATACATACATACATATGTATGTATGCATATATGTATGTAGGTATATATAGAAAGAGATCATGCAGATTATAGATTATGGATAATAAACCAAAAAGAATAGAAAACGCAACATTAAACATTCTCTGTTTATTTTGATTGATTCTAGAGAGTTGGACATGAAAGAAGGTGGAGAGCTCTAAATGAGGGTGGAGATATCTAAACATTGGTGGAGATTGTGGAGATCCAAAATTTTGTTGTCATTCCCTTGTGATCACTGCATTTTGTTGTCATGCTATGTCATTTTGAACTTTATGCCCTTGCTCTATGATTTTATTCAAGGGGAGAAGAGGTACATATGTAAATTTTATTTTTCTTATCCTTCTAAACATGTATCTCTCCTTCATATATAATAGCTTTGGTTAGATTCAAGGATAACTAATTATGACAATTGTATGCATATGTGTATGTTTATATATCTATCATATCACTATGTGAACTGCTTTACATGCTTACATAAACATTTGCATAGTACTTGTGCTAAATTAAATTAATCATTCATGTATTTAATTCACACAAGCAATTATCCTTGCATTCAATCAAAATTATTCACACCAAACTAAGAATAAGAAAATATGGAGTTACAGATCATATTATCTCTTTGTAATTGAGTAAAGATCTCATGCATAATATCATCTAGGTAATGATAGGATGAATTCATATTATGTCATAATTAGATTGAGTAGATGATCCATTTATGTTACTTCATACTTGTTTTATTTAACATAATTAGTAATACTAGAATTATATAGCATAGCTAGTACTCTTGTTTATTTTATTTAATCATATACATTTAAGACTATTATTTTTCTTGAAATTAGACTGTATATTTGTTATCACTAAAACAAAAATATAGATATTTTATGGTTATCTTTTATAATTTCAAGATATTCATCCATAACATGAAGAGTTTCCACTACTAGACAATGGAATAGCCACAATGTGGAGTGAGATAGTTCATGATTTTTTCCACCAAATTATATTTTTATTATATTTTTGTCCTTAAAAAATATTATAGGTGAATGTTCTTTTGATTTTCCATACATTTAATAATATTTCACTTGTCATTTGAGGTAATATTATATTCTAAGATAAAGACATCTATCATAAGGATGGACATGATAATTTTGATCATCCTACTTTTAAATCTGATTCCATTATCAAATTAATGAAACTACTTGCAATTGATACCCTAATTTTTTACAACTTTCTCGATCAAGCATTCACACAACCATCTTCCTCTTATCCCACCATAGCACACAAACCTTGTTTGAGCTTTAAATCTTAGTCCTCCTTGGGTTTTAAATCTCATTAAACCTATTTCAAAATGGTTCCATTAGTTCAAGAAGGTTAATATGTTTAGTAAGTTTGGTGTCCTACATAGTTTAGTGGTTTCAATATTTAGGAGGCCCTTGACTTGGATCAGAGTGCTGAGATTCAAAGACTTTGTAATTTAGATTGAACGGTTTGTATCAAATTTTTATAATGCTTTCATATGTTTGCAAGAAAAGTTATGTGTATTTTGGTTCATAATAGTACTTGGACCACAAATCAAAATCAAAGTTCACATTCCAAAGACCAAAGGTTTTCAATATGAAACTAGTGATTTGAAGAGTTGGTTCATCAATCTGAATGTATTGTTCAATGATTCAAGTTTGACTATTCCATGTATCCCATACCATTTTAGAAGACCAAGTCCATTGATTTGTACCTAGCAAGTTGATGATAAAGAAATTCAATATAGAGGAGGATATATTGGCATCATAAACAAATTATCCCATATCCATAAATAAAATCTAATCTTCTATAAGTCTCTCTCCTCTAAAGACCCAATACATGGAGTCATTATCATCATGAGTAGAATCACTCTCCTTAGATGAATTCAATCAAAATTATTCATACCAAACTACGTATGCAGAAATTTGTACTTACAGATTATATTATCTCTTAGTAATTGAGTAAAGATCAAATGTAATTTTCCAAGGTGATAAAATTGCACATGTAAATGTATCTATGTATGTATGTATGCATTCATGTATGTGTGTATATGTATGTAGTTCAAGGGTCTTGATCCTATGGAGATGTGTATGTAGGCAGCCTAGTAGGTAGAGTATGCCTCCAATGTGCAGATGCCCTAGATGTAGTTAAATACCACTTAACTATTTTAAGATATTATATGTTAACTCATGAGGTGCATTCCCTTGTAAAAGCCTCTACCACAATGACATTACCTTTAAACCATGCAAATAATGTTGAAGTGGTTCGCAAACTTGAAACACTCTTGTAAGAAATGACAAAGAAAATGCATATACAATAAATATATTATTTTTATTTATGTATATTTAGGTATATATGTATGTATGTATATCTGTATATCTATCTATGTGTGTGTGTGTGTGTGTGTGTGTGCGTGTGTGTGTGTAAACAGAGAGATATTGGCACAATAAAAATAATTGATCCAACTGCATACATATTCTAGAATCTAAATAATAAAACATTCTTAAGTACACATTTGTGAGCATTAGGTGTGTGAAGGCTCCAATGAAAGACCTATAGAAGAAGAAAAGGTCATGAACATTTTTGATGACATGTTTTCCAAGAGAATACACAACTTCCTCAAGGTGACTTCCATTGTTAAATTTTCATATACATTTTTCTTGTTATCATTCATTTGTTTATTAATCTTATTATAAGAATCCATCACATTTTGTATTAGGTGATGAAACATATGGGTACAGTTATGTGTTTAGAAAATGAAAGTTTTCTTACACTAAAACATGTCCCACATTTAACTCAATTAAGGTTTTTTGTAAATCACTAGAGGACTCAAAATGATTATCATTTGGTGTTGTGGGTTATAAATAGAAATCTCTTTATTGTCTAACTATGGAACTAATTTTTAATTAGTAGGCACATTGTATTTGATTTGTAGATTCAATAGAGCTTTTGGTAGTGTGGGTTGTAAAGGGATTTCATGTTTATGATCTACTAATGGAGATGATTTTCTTAATTGCAACTTTAATTGGTACATGTGTGTGGAGGTTATGAAAGGATTAGAATTTCATGATGATATAACAATGGAGATGAGTTTCATACAAGTTAAAATGGTTCACATGTAAATTATAAATCTTTTGGTACGATGAAGTAGATATAGATTTTGTTTTGTGATTTGATGTGTATGTTGTAAATTATCTTGTAGATTTTATTTTTGTGGTCTCATTATGGGTCTGACTTTCATATATGTTGGATTGCTACTACAAATCATTTATAGACTTAAATATAGATCTTTTGGTATTGTTTTTATGGACTACCTCTAGTAATAACCTTAATTATTACTAGTCATCGCTCATAATTTGAATCCCAAAAGGGAATATTGAAAGTAATTTTAGTTAAACATGGAGAAGATTATGTAAGACTTGCATCTAATGTTGAGGAAGGCAAGTGGAGACCAAAATGCTTTTTCCTCTATCCTTTCCACATGAAAAAAAAATTAATTCAATTTCATTCATTGTTTCATTTTGCATATCTGATGGCTTCCCCATCCAAAATCAATCTTGTACAATGGAAATCTTGGAGATCTTGCTACATTAGTTCCATATATGTACTCATTCATCATTGCAATCAACTTGTGTTCTTCCATTAGATTCTCCCTTCTTCAGCTAACTAGCAAGTGGAGAGAAATATGATAAAATTGATGAGAGGCTTTTTTTCAAACACTCTATGAATGAAGAGTATTTAGTGAGAGGAAGGTGTGTGTAGAAGAAAAGGTGTTGTACATTGTTGATGTGTAACCAACCAAGATCAAAATTGGAGAGGAACATGGTCTATGCATTAAGGGTTGGGACTACTGGTCTTACCAAAGAGTATGCCTCTATTTCTATATTGAGATAAATGGGAATAACATGTTCCTTGTTCCTCAGAATAATCACTTGTTACCACTTTGGTAAAAAAAATTTCTCCAATGTTTAAACCATATGATAAATTGGAATAACAGATGCCAAAGCCTTAACTCAGTTAAATTGGTCCAATTGCTAATTAGCTAGGTTGATTACAAATTCTTGTAGAATTATCATTAGATAATTGTGAATGTGACAAGCCAATCTTCTTTGTAAGATGGTGTTTTCCTTTGAATGTTTGTAACAAGTGAGAAATCAATTTTGGCATATTTATTAGATATTTCCACTAATGGAAGATCATTAAACTTCATTTTTTCAAGCACACTTTGTGTCCAACAATGAGAGAAAGATGAGAAATGATTTTTTATTCCTCTAAATGTAGATCCAATACATGAAAATTGCACAACTTGTAGTCCTTCCTATATTTGGACTATAAATTCTGAAACACACTTAAAAGTGACTCCAATGTTAGAGTACCTACCACAACACTTTCCTAGATATATTGCCACTAACTCTCTCTTCTACCTTAGATTCTAATCAAAGTTTTGAATAGCTACGTCTACTATATCTAAAATTAACTTTAAATTTTTTTGTAACTCTGGCATAGGTTTTTGATCCTCGATAGCTTTCATTTCAACATTCCAAAATCCAAGTTTTAAAGTTTTATCTTCATTATAAGTTTTTTTTATGATTGATTTCATCCAATTTGATTATGATGCATCTTAACTAGTTGCTCCAACGATGCAATCACCCATCTATCTCGAGATTGTGCAAGCACCTATTATTTTATAGAAACTAGATAGATACTAATAGTTCCAAATCCATAAAACTAAAGATCATCATGTGTGTATCCCACTTCAAGGAAATATTGAATGTCATGTTCTTCTACATATGTTTCAATCACTTCCTTCAAACTCATCTATTGTGTACCCATGTAATTACTCAAGTGAATCCCATTGCCCATAGAAGCTGAGGCTTTCTATTGAGAATATGTTGCTACTTCTTGTTTCTACTAATGTGCCTCAAATTGTCAGTACTCGATCACCCTAAGATATCTTACATTCTCTCTAGCCATAGGTTATTCCATAGTCATACCCTATACAACTTGATTCATTATTTCAAGGAATACATTTAGCTAACTTCTTATCCTCTCATTAGCAAGAAGATCAAGGAAAAATAGTCATTTAACCCCTAAAAACCACTATGTTACTTCATTAAAATCTAGATTCGAACGAAGTCAATGATACAAAACTTGCTGCCACTTTGGAAAAAATATTTTCCTCCAACATTGAAACCATATGATAAATGGGAATAACAAATGCCCATACCATAACCTAGTTAATTTTTTCTAGTTTCTGATTAGCTAGGTGGATTGAAATTTCTTGTAGAACTATTATCAGAATAGGTACAATAAAATGAATAACTAGCAAGATCAAATAAAATTTTCCAAGGCGATAAAATTGCATATATAGATGCATCACTTGAATTCCATGCATGAACAACATTCCCCAACATATAATAAATGGCTGGATATAAAGGATCCATATGTTGGCCCAAAAATGGAAGCCAGTGACATAACCATGCATGTATTGGCATGATCTCCCTATAAGGATCCCAAGTATCTACTATTATTGTTAATTTGGGCATCACTAAATGATCTGGAATGTTATGAAGTACTAAAGTCAAAAGTAACTTCTCCCATGTCTCCAAAAAATGTAGCACACGTTCAAGGTTCCTTGGCTCCTAGGAATTTGTAGCTGCTATTCTCACTACTAGAAGAATAACTTTAGTGATGAGTTGAGTGTAAGGAGTTCAAGAAGAAAGTTTTTCTTCTATGTAAATGCCATAATCATGAGGTTCATTCCTTTGCATAAGCCTCTACCATAATGAAATTACTTCTAATCGGTGCAAAGGATGTTGAAGTGGTTCCCAACCTTGAAACAATCTTATAAGAAATGGCAAAGCAAATGCAAATGCAAAACATATAATACTATTATTTAAGTATATGTATGTATGTATGTATGTATGTATGTATATGTATATATATGTATGAATGTATGTATGTATACACACACGCGCGCGCGCGCGCGCGCCATAACCTAGTTAAATGGGTC